>CAJNJA010056252.1:20038-53321 GCA_905231915.1 Symbiodinium necroappetens | reverse complement strand
AAACCCTAAGCCCTAAACCAAACCCCAAAGCCATGGCATGGCGTGCGCTTGTGCGATGACGGCTTCTAGGCTGTGTACGCCTTGAGTTTTCTGCCCCCTAAGAAGGCCTAGCACCATAAAGTCTAAACCCCAAGCCCGAAGAAGCCCCAAAACAAGCCTCTAGCCTAGATCCCAAAGGCTAGAGCCCAAACTCGAAGTCCTCAAGCCTGAAACCTGAATAAACTCTAAGAAACTGTGGAGCCCGTAATGGGGGGGTCCAAGGCCTCCCGTGCATTCGAGGAATGCTCTTTGCCCAACTTGCATGCAGAGGTAGAGAGGCAGGGAGGGCTCATCTCCAGGACAGTGTATGCTTAAGGGGATGGGGCAGATGCCGAGAGAAGGATGCCTTTCCGCAGCCGTCTGGTATCATCTCTTTGCTCAGTTAGTCAGCCTTGGGCTGATCTCCCGGTACGACGCCATGATCGCCGTCACCATGTCCTCCTCCAGCTCGCGCGTGCTCGCCGAAGGGAATGCAAATCAGTGTGACGTGCGCCGCCACTGCTACATCCTCCCCCCCTGCCCCTTTCCCCCCCGCTCGCCTCCCCCTCCTCCCCAGTAGATGCTGGCGGGAGGTAGTGGGGAGGCAAAATGCCCAGAGCAGGTCCACTGCTCAAACCCAAGGCCGAGATGGGCCCTGAGGGGATGCACCTCCAGAGCCTCCAGGCCCAGGCCCCCACAGAGCTGGTCCCAGGACCCCGGAAGCGGCCCAGAATGCTCCCAAAGACCAGGGAGAAGAGGACCCAGTGCCCAGAGGCGCAGCTCTACCGGCTGCTCCGCAGGCAGGACGAGGGACCTCTAGGGGAGAAGGGCAGAACTCAAAAAAAGCAATCGCGTTCCTACCTGTCTCTGTCTTTTTAGGTAAAGGGTTCAGCAGTTACACCAGCTACAGCTTGAGGTTTGATCCCCGCGAGCCTTTGAGGGCCGATTTGGTTGGGTTTCTACACCCCAAGAGCCCAAACCCCAAGCTCGGAACCCCCTAAAACCCTAATTTGGGTTTGCAGTCTACTTAGAAGTTATACGCAGTCATACGTAGAGTTGCCTTATGTAGAGCTTGTTGCTAAAGGCCTGAATCTCCTTTCGGGAGCCCTTCAAGGACCTTTGAGGAACCCTTGTTAGTGAGCGCAAACCCAGAGAACCCAATACCCCTTAATTAAGGAATATACCCTTAAATCATACTATTAAGACTCTTAATATTTAGGGTTTGGGGTTTAGGGTTAAGAGGCATATTCCTTAATTAAGGGGTATTTGGGTTCTCTGGGAACCTCTTCGCCTTAGAGGCTGCGCCCGGAGCGCCGGAGGCATCTCGCCGAGCGATTTTCGCAGGCCACGGGCTTTGGCTCATAGGGTTTTAGGGCTTTAGGGGTTTAGGGTTTTAGGGGTTTAGGGTTTTAGGGGCTTAGGGTTTAGGGGTTTAGGGTTTTAGGGGTTAGGGTTTAGGGGCTTAGGGGTTTAGGGGTTAGGCCCTCTGAGGCTCCTAATACACCCAAAGGCTCCATGTACCCATATAGCACAGACTTAGGCCTTAAAGGGGTTCCTACTTGAGGGTCTAAGTATATACTATATGGGTACATGGAGCCTTTGGGATAGGGGCGATAATGATTAGAATTTTATTTTGGGGGCTCCTTATTATAATTGTAGTATAATATACCCCAAAACCAAGGCTCCTATAACCCAGAGAGCCCAAGACCCCTTAAGTAAAGAATATGCCTCAAATTATACGGGCCTTATTAAAATGATTTAAGGTATAGTATCCCCAAACCTTACGAAATAGTGGGTTATGACCCCTTGAATATAGGGTCTAACCCTTAAAACGGTAGGTTGTTGGTTACCCAGGTCGTGTTCTTTGGGGTTTCTTTTAGGGGGGAGTTTTGTAGTTAGGGTTCAGCGGTTTTTCGGGGTGTTGGAGTTTCAGGGACTTGAGGTTTAAGCTAGGGTTCAGGGTTTAGGGTTTGGGAGTTTGGTGTATGTTAAGGGTTCAGGGCCTATGGTTTGGCGATGTTTTAGGGTTAGGCTTTAGGCTTCGTTTCGCTTTAGGGTGTAGGGTTCAGTTTAGGCCGAGGCTGCGTGATTCAGGGGTTCTTGGTCGGCAAAGAGGTTGGACAAGGCTTGCTTGGATCATGGGGGCTTGGGATGCAAGGCTAGAAGTAATGTAGGGGCCTAAAATAATTACCAATACTATTATGGGGGGGCTCCTTATTACAACTACAGTAGAATTCTAATTATTACGTTCCCTATTTTACCGCAAGTTAAGCAACAAGCAGTTCAAACTAACCATAGCTATCTTATAACCCTGGCTACTAAGTACCATGATCCTACGAGTATTTAAAACGAACCCAGTCGAACAAAATGTCGAACTGACGGCCTGATCGGGTTGTCCAAGCCAGTGATTGTCAACGACGCACCTCCTTGAGAATCCAGAAATATCCAGGGGGCTATGTGATTTCAGCCTCGAAGTAGCTGGTGCATGCTCAGTGGATGGAATGTCCTGGCTGCCAGATCGGTAGTTCGCTAAATTAGGGTCCATTTTTAGGTCCCCAGTATAGTACGGCACCCTCATAAAAAGGACCCTAAAGGGGACCCTAATTTAGGAAACCACCCATTGTTGAAGATTCCTTGGGCTACGCAGCAAAACAAGCTCATTGATTCAGATGACTGGCCGTTTTGAGCCTGGTGGGTGCAGACTTCATGGAAACAGGCTAGTGCAGAGCCTGTCAAGCTAGCAATATCTAGCTTCTCCATTGGTACCCTTTTGCCCTTGTTTATCCGTTTTGTATTTTAGGGTTCCCCTATCAAAGACTGAATACCAGCAGAAAGGGTACCCTTATTGGTAAGGCGATACTGGGGATCCTAGACATGTAGCATAATGCTGTTGTTAAGGGTTTAGGGCTTAGGGTTCTGGTGCTTTTTTTGGGTTTAGGGTTTCGGGTTCTGGGGTTCCGTGATAGCAGAATAGACGCGATCTTCCCAACACTGACGGAGCCAGCTGTGCTCAAAAATTGAAGTTGAACGTCGAATGTAGGAGCCTTAATAATTAGAATAGGGTTTTGGGCTCCTTTATACTATAGGTATAATAAGAAACCCCCAAAATAGTATAGTTAATTATTCAGGCCCCTATATTACTGGCTTTGGGGCTTGATTGGGAACACATGTGTGGTTCCTTTGGCTTCTGTGGTTGCGGCACAATCCCTTTAAACGGGCTTATACGCAGAATTTGAAAATCCTTTCACTATGGGTCAAGAACGTTCTTTGAACGAAACATCACTTTCTTTGAGGCCCTAGAGGAACAAAAGCCTTACTTCGTCCAAAGGGTCTCTTCCTGAGTTTAGGGCTTGCTGACTGGTTCTTAGTAGGAAATGGGGGAATGAATCCCAGTGATAGTCCCTTAAGGTCCCCTATAGTAATTAGTCCCAAAAACCCATCCCTCCATGCCCTACTAGGAACCAGGGAGTTTAGGGCACAGATCTTCGAAGGTTGGGATCTGCTCGCTGATTGAGGTTTAGGACTTGTGGTTCGGACCCATATCCTTCACTGTAGGAATGCGACTTGAATATTTCGGTGGGTTACAGTTGGTGATATAAATCCTTAGCATGACCTGAAGGTTCCTAAACTATGAAATTATGGTCTATTGCTAACTATGGGTCATGCTCAACCGTAGGACCATGTTTTTGTATCCTACATTACCGCAAAAGCCTTGACAAAGGTAGGCTTGTCCCCTTCTTATGGGCTCGGACAATACAGGTCCATTTGCTTGGGACTAAACTTGGAGGATCCGGGGACTTAGTAAGGAAGGTCATAAGTACCCTAACTGTTAGAAGTAACTTATAGCTATAGTTACCTTATTTCTATTTATAAACCCGAGTGACTAAGTCCCATGATCCTCCAAGCAGGCTCTTGTGCCCAGGAGGGTCTCCCCACGCATCACCATCCTTGGAAGTAAGTAAGCAAAGGAAGCTACAGTAATATAGGGTCCTTATCAATTGGAATAGGGTTTTGGGGCCCAGTATAGTATAACTATAAAAAGGAAGCCCCAAAATAGTACTAGTAATTATTTGGGCCTCTACAGTATGCAAACTCGTTCGGCTTCTCCAGAACAAGAACGATTGCCAAGAGCCCAAAACCATAGACCCTCCTGTTGGCGCAGACTTTGCCCTAAACCCTTGTTGGAGGATCACGGGACTTAGAAACTATAGGGTTGCAAATAAGGTAACTATAGCTATAATTACTTCTAACACCAGTTGGGGCACAGCCAACCCTAGTTACAAAGTCCCCTGATCCCCAAGGCCCAAAGTTGTGCTAGGCACTTCATGGAGTGGTATCGCGACCACATCTTCGCCTTGTCACACAAGAGCTACACCTCCATTGAAGACAGGCGCTGACTTTAGAAGGTTGCGAACCGGGAACAGGTGTGACAAGGGTCTTGTAGGGTTGAGGGTTTAGGGTTTAGGGGTTTAGGGTTTAGGGTTGAGGGTTTATTCGGCACGTAGCTGCTGTGCTTCAGAATGGAAGGGTTATCCACAAGATCCTGCCCCAAACCTGTCGTATTGTTCAAGGCCCCCACACTCAAGCCAAAAACAAGCATATATAAACCCTGAAAAACTCCATCGAAACCCCATGAAACCCCGGTCTAAGGAGTTCATGCTGTGGGGTTGCGGGAGTTGGGGTTCCAGAATTCGATGTCTGTTTTCGGAGTTCAAGGCAAACTCTTGCAGAACATCCGGCATAGAAAGAAACACCCCGAACCCCTCAAACCTCCCCCCCGACCCCCACCCTCCCACCCCGAAGCCCTAAACCCTAAACCCTAAAACCCTAAACCCGAAAACCCTAAAAGTCCTAAAAACCCTAAACCCCAAACCCTCCCACCCCGAAACCCTGGCTTTTGCCAGTGAAAAAGCTTGGTACCGGCGTTGCATAGGAGATCCCTCTTGGAAGATGAGGGGACCTAGGGCTTAGGATTCAGGGTTTAGGGCTTAGCTTTTAGGGTTTAGGGTTTAGGGCTTAGCCTTTAGGGTTTAGGCTTTAGGGCTGAGCTTAGTTCCTTACTTCCCCAATACCCAACCTTTATACTTTTTGCATTCTTATAATTTAGTAATAACCTGAAACATTAACCCTTGATTTCCCTCGCTTACTGGGGAAGTAAGTTAGTCAGGTTTTTGGTGCCCTAACTGCAGTTCTCGTGTGCTTGCACCACGAAGTCAAGGCGTGCTCGTTGCACTACTGTGCAGGACTCAACTGTTAACCTTGACCGATCTACATGGACACGATGACCTCCTTCTTAACTTCGACGCTGCATGCCAATCCTCTTTGGGCAGGATTGTTGCCTCCAACTAAACAATGTGGGACTTTCCGAGAATAGGGGACCCTAATATAACACCCTAAATAACAGGATCTTTATTATAAATACCCCAAAATGCGGTACCCCTTATATTCGGAAACTCCCATGTGAAGCCTGCCGAGGAGAGTGGAAGCCTGCTGTGGCCCCACTTCCTAAAGCGATCCCATCTGTCACTGAGTCCCATGGGTCGAGTCGTGTAAAGAGCATGTAGTTGAAATTGTTGGCAGAGAACTTACGCTCGACATGCACAGCAAGAGGGTCTATCGCGTTGCCGCCTCAGTTGTACACAGCACTGAAAACTCATTACTGTACTCTTGCTGACGTTGGGCTTGCTTGCCGTTATGACAACATCCACGGTCTCCGTCTTGTATACAGTGGAGACCCACCGGAGAAGCTGTCGCCACAATAGACAGCCATAAGAGCGTCGGCATCGGTTACTACTGAGGTTTAAGGGACACTAGGAGGGACCCCTAGAAGGGACCCCCTAATCCTAATACCCTATATAACCCTTATACACTCCATATATAGTCTCATAAAGCCCCTATGTGACCCCAAGGGTCCCTTTAAGGGTCTCTCCTTTAGTCCCTTGAGTGGTTGTTCAAGCTGCCACCGCCAACTTTATCCGCTCTCAGAATGGTCCCATTAAGGGATCTGTAGGGGTACTACAAGAGTTTGGGGTTTAGGGTAATTGGGTGGGCTTAGTAAGTAAGGTTTTTAAGTACCCTAATTGGGATTGTAAGTACTATGACCATACTTACATGATTCATTACCTGTAAGGTCACGTGATCCTCTAAATAAGCTCGTTAGCCAACCCTGCAACAAGCTTCCTTAAACCCTAAACTCATGAGTTGAAATCCTCAAACTACCCTAAACCCTAAACAAGCCTTAAACCCTAAACAAGCCCTAAACCCTAAACCCTGAAACCCCAAAGAAACCCTAAGCCCGATTCCCCCAAGCGCGAAACCACGCCACCCACACCCTAGGACCTCATCATTCTTAGTTCCCCAATATATACCCAACCTTTAAACTTTTTGGGTGGTTTAGGGTTTAGTGTATTTAGGGTTTAGGGCTTAGCTTAGTTCCCCAGTACCCAACCTTTAAATTTTCTTGGGGTTCTTATAACTTAGTAGTACGTACCCTGAAAGTTTCGCCTTTGATTTCCCTGACTTGTTGGGGAAGGGAGTAAACCCTAAACCCTAAATTCAATCCTGAACCCTAAGCCCTAAATTCATTCCTAAACCCTAAACCCTAAATTCACCCCTAAAGCCGGCACTCTGTGTTTGAAAAGGCCCCCGGTCATCGGAAACCTGCAGCTCTAAACACTAAAAATAGCCTTCATCAAGGGGGATTTTGGGGTTTCGGGCTTAGGGTTTGGGGTTTAGAGCTTTGGGTTTAGGGTTGTGGGTTTTGGGTTCCGGGTTTAAGGTTTAGGGTTTTGGGTTTAGGATGTTGGGGTTTAAAAGGGCCCCCTGAACCCCCTAAGCCTAAACCGTTGGGGTCTTCTTCAGCGCCCACAGGAAGTCGGACGACTTGACCCTGGCCTTGGCGAAGAAGCATCACTGCTCCTGCCTTGACTTGGACAAGGCCACAGTCTTTAAAGCAGAGGGGTCTAGGGTTTAGGGCTTAGGATGCCCATGTTTGATGCAACTTTTGCCTCTACTCCACCATCTAGGACATTTTCAGCTGGGTAATGGCCGTCATAGGAGCGTTATAGAAAGTCTATATCCTTTTTAGAAGCCATATAGAAGCCCTATATACCCTAAACTCCCCACCTGTAGATTCCTTTAACACAGGGGACTTTCCGAAGATAGGGGACCCGAAAATAGTACCCTACATAGTAGGATCCTTATTATAAGGCTCCCAAATAAGGTACCCTAACTTTCGGAAAGTCCCTTATGGGCAGTTCTCTAAAATTGGGGTCATGTTCACGAGGGGACCTAAGAAGGGACCCGAATTTAGAGAACTACTCATATGAGGGTGCAGGGTTTACGGTTTAGGCTCACTTTGTGGGAGGTGGTGGTAGTAACATTTCTCATATGTTTTATGCACCCTCAGGATGCCTTAGGAATCCTTCCGGCACGGCCCATCATTAACCAGAATTGGGTTCGTGAGTATATCACAGCGTACGTATTTTGAGGCTGTAATGTAGAGGCCTTAACACTTAGAATAGGGTTTTGGGGCCCATTATACTATAATCATAATAAGGAACCCCCAAAATGGTATTGGTAATTGATTAGGCCCAAACATTCTGGAAGCTTTTCTAAACTATTTTGCCAGATCTCCACATAAGACCTTGCCTGTGACAAGGTGAAGCTGCAGTACGACAGCTATGATCTCGACAAGTCAGGTGGCTCGCACCAACTCGGATAGAGAAGAGAGAGTCGAAAGATTGACAGCGCCGGGTCCAAGAATTAGGAAACCTGAAGCCAGTGAGCACTACCCTAAGCCCCGAAAACCCTGAAATTCGATGGAGAGCAGGATGCGGGGGCAACTGTCAAGAAGTTTTGCTGGGTGTAGTTTAGGAGCAGTTGTCTATTTTCGTTATGGAATAACCCTTTGTTTTAAGATGATATCATTTACGGGTTATCCCGTTATCCCTAAACCCTAAACCCTAAAACCGAAACCTAAGGTATATTCAGTATGTCTCCTTAAGTTTATTGTCTGGAGTTACCCCTAAACCCTAAACCCCGGAGTTCACATTGCATGGTTTCATCGAGCCGTCGTGGTGACTAGCGAAAAACGTCCCGAAACTCCACAAGCAACCACACCGCAATGGAGTTTAGGGGTTTAGGGGTCTAGGGACCCCACTCGGTTCCTATGCTATCAGAGGATCTAAACACCGTACTATCAAGCGGCTTGAAACATTCGTATTCCTTCCCTCAAGGTAATGAAGGATTTACATCATCAACCGTACTTCAGACCCAGAATCTACTGCCCCCTTCTTCGAGCCATGCCCCTTTTCTGTCAGACCCTAACCCCTAAACCCTAAACCCCTAAACCCTAAACCCCTAAGCCCTAAAGACCCAGGTGTCATCGAGTACGGAGAGTTTGAGCTTATGATGCTGAAGCTGCCGCTCGGCCCTAGTTTTCAAGGGACGAAAGGAGAGACCCTTAAAGGGACCCTTGGGGTTATATAGGGGTTTTATGTAACTATATAAGGGGTATATAGGGTATTAGGGGTGTAGGGGTTTACTCTAGGACATTTTCAGGTGGGTAGTTATCGTTATAGGAGCCTTCTAGAAGGTCTATATATACCTTCTAGAAGCCTTATGGAAGCCCTATATACCCTAAACTCCCCACCTGTAGCTTCCTTTAACCTACTTGGAGGGTCGGGAGATCTAGTAATCAGCTCTTTTATGTAACTATACGTACCATAACCCCAACTAGGATCCCACTTAAGGCACGGGTGACTCTACTTAATTTCCCACCTCCTAACGTCCATGTTCCTCCAAGCAAACGACCCGAGAATCCCAGCTCGGAGCCCAAAAGCCCTGAACCCTTCCACCCTAAAGCTTAAAGCCTTCCACAACCTTCTAAACCCTAAACCCTAAAAGCCCTAAAAACCCTAAACCCTAAAAACCTTAAAAGTCCTAAAAACCCTGAAAACCCTAAACCTTAAACCCTAAAAGTCCTAAAAACCCGAAACCCTAAATTATAAAGCACCTTTTGCAAGCCGAAGCAGTAGCCTTCAGCTTGTAGTTGTGGAGACCTGCCCATTGACGAGGTTCCCTTTTAGGGCTTAGGGCTTAGGGCTGAGGGTTTAGGGGTTTAGGGTTTAGGGTTTTGGAATCTAGGTTCCCCAGTAGTACCCTTTTGCCCCTTCTATTTTTTTGGGGGGGGATCTCCTTATTAAAACCGAAGATTGGGAAGAACTCGGACTAGAGGATCTTCAGGTCCCTTATCCAGATCTACAAAAGTAGATCCCCTAATTTTGGGGGACCCTATACTACTAAGGGGTACTTGAAAGGAACCCCACCAAGAAGGGGATCTAATTTTTTAGATCCTTCCGGTGGTCTGGGATATATGGAATCCTGCCCTTACCAAAGCCCCTTATGAACCGCGACAAGACCCCCCCCTTCTAAACACCGAAGGCTAGAAGACCTCCTAAACTGTTTTACGAAACCCTAAACCCCTAAACCTAAAAAACCCCGAAAACCCCTAAACCTTGATCAACCCTAAACCCTAAACCTTGATCAACCTTAAAGCCTAAACCTTCATCAAGCTTCAACCTTAAACCTTAATCAACCTTAAACCCGAAACCCTGAACCGCAAGCCCGAAACCTAACTTTAAAGCCGCTTAGGGCCCGGGAACTCCTTCTGAAGAACGGCAAAGGACACCCAAATACCACTTGGAGAATCATGAGACTTCCCCTAAACCCTAAACCTTCAACCCCTAAACCCTAAACCCCCTAAGCAGGGTTTTAAATACCCTAGTTGGAGACAGAAGCAAGTCTAACTGTAGTTACCTTTTTTGAGTACTAGAGTCCACGGATCCTCCAAGTAGGGTCACTTCAGGGTTTCTGCCAGGGTTCCTTGAAAGGAGTTAGTGCGGGTGTTTGGTATATTCGTATCGTCCTTGTTTAGTTATACTGTAATATTCGATTGAAAGCCATAGGCGGGTACAGCGAATCCTCCAAGGAGGTAGTGCAACAGACTTGTTCAGCCTGTTTGATAACCCAGACACACTTAGAAATCGGCGCCGTGGGCTTTTCGTGTGATCTCGCAGCATCGCTCCCTGATTGAATCTCCTCTACTTCCTGAAGCATGCAAGGCTCCATGTCAACAACAAGTCCGACTTGCCGCAGCAACTGGGCCTGGTATGTTCGGTCTCCAGCGGCTGAGGATGCTACTTCAGGGTAACTAAACCTTGGACTGTTCGGGGTTACTCTCGTCTCTGTCTATCGCAGAAAAGCCCTAGGAAACTAGACAGGTCAGTATATGGCCAGTTCTCTAAATTAGGATCCTTTTTTATGGTCCCCAAAAATAGTAATAGTATACGGCACCCATATATAATGGACCCCCCCAACAGGATTCTAATTTAGAGAACTGCGCATATATCGTGGGCCTACATAAGCCCTAAACTCTAAGCCCTACCCAAAAAAAGTATGCTTTGCCTTGGTTGTGAACTGCCAAGGCCGAAGCATGATACGGTTGATATAAAAATCCTTAGCATTACCCATAATAAGGAACATACCATTTTTCCCATAGTTTAGGATCCTTAACGTAATGCAGGATTTGTATCATCAACCGTATTTAAGATTGGGGTTTAGGGTTTACCTGTAACCGAAAAGACCTACTTTCTCAAGCGGACTAGAGATAGAACCATAGCAAGGTACCCTGAAAAGGTAGGTTTCAGGGTCCTTGTTGGTTACATTAATTCACCGTTTGTTATCATACAACCTAGTGAGGATTAAAACTGATAATTTTTATATAGTCCCAATGGGGAACCAGATTTAAGATTGGGGTTTAGGGTTTAGGGGATAAGGGCTTTTGCTTCTTGTCGGATTTTGTGGCTCAAGCTTTTCAAAGGGTTTATAAGCGTACGTGTGCTTGGATCCTGGGGCGGTCCGTTCAAGGGTTTAGGGTTTAGAGTTTAGCTCCCAATTTCCCTACCCAGATCACCAGAAAAAGCTAGACTTAGTTGTGGAGTAGGTAGCCTTTAGCCTTTTCGGATACTACTGTTGATGATATAAACCCTGCATGACCTAAAGGACCCTAGACTATGGGAATTATGGTATATTCCTTATTGTGGGTAATGCAGGATTTATATCATCAACGCTTCGTATTCCCAAAGGTTAGAATTTAGTTCCCCTAGGATACTGGACAAGTAGAAGGTAGAAGCCTCGAATTCGGGTTTGAGTTTGGTACTGCCCCAAGTCTATACTGGGTTTTTCTTTCTGGCTTCCCTTATTAAACCCTAATAGTAGGAAAAAGGGCACCCTTATTTTCGAAGGGGTTACTGGGAAACCTAAATACCAGTTGGACAACATTTCCAACATAGTTGTATACAGCCCGCCCGTAGTATGACCACTGGACTGTTACAGGATGGGGGGCAGAACCCAAGGCCGAAGGGTGCGATGGGGCACCCTGAATCTTACACTCCGAGGCCACTAAGCCTACAACTCAAACATAGCGGTCGGAATAACTAAAGTAAAAAAAAATCATATGAGTATGATATATGCCAAACCCTACTCTAGTTCTTACGGCCCTTATGTTATACCCTACCCACGGAACATTGTGCTTCAAGAAAATCTCTGCCACCCTCTGTTCGTAGGGCGTTTAAGACTGCCTTGTGCGTAGGCAACGATCCACACACTCCGAAGCCCTGAAATACTGGTTACTATGCATTGGGGGACACGGGGTAATTTGGTGGAGTTTGGATATAGCGATTTATGGATTTCGGGCCCAGGGCTGAGACTTGCACCCTAGTTGAGTAAGTAAGCTTAAGACTTTTTGGAGAAGTATAGAACTTATTCAGCCAATATTTGTGATCCCATATCGAGCCACCACTCAAAGGCCAATGACGCCCTGATTAACGTTTGCTGTGCCCTCATTAGCATGCCCTTTTTGACACTGGAAAGCCCTTCATATTCTTCAACTCGTATCAAGTGCTTAGTAAGCTTGTATTGTTGCGCCTCGATTTGTCCTTGAGGCTTTCGCATTAAGGAATAATAATACTCAGGTCCTTATGCTTTAAGGCATATTCCTTAGTTAAGGGGTGTTGGGCTCTCTGGGTGTGGCGGACCAACTTTCAGGCCCGAACTTGGAGGTGGGCCATCGGCCCTGGCGTCTGCAGATGTACGGAGACGTACAGAGGTTGGTGGGGTTTAGGGGTTTAGGGTTTAGGGGTTTAGGGTAATTATGGGGTTTAGGATTTAGGGTGCCCACCAGCCATCCTGCAGAATGGGAGGAGGAACGTTGGTAGCCTTCCCGGCAGTGGGAGAAGTGGCAACAGCACCGGAAAATCTTGCTCCCTCGGGCATGTTTCTTTGCCGTCACGGGTGTAGGACCTTATACACGAGCCTGGGACCTTAGCAGGGTTTGTGGCGATTGGGTGTAGTGGCTTAGAGGTTTAGTGTAGGCTTAAGGCTTCGTCTTTTTAGATCTTAGCTCTTCATGTAGCTAGGGGTTCATGGTGTTGGGAATTCAGGAGTAAGATTTAGGTGTTCATGATTCAACTTCGAGGCTTGGCAGAGTGTTGGTGTTTAGGTATAGGGCTCGGGGACTTCAAATCCGCCTGAGAAAGGTGGGTTTCTGTAAGTCTCACTTCCCAGAGAACCCAATACCCCTTGATTAAGGAAGATGCCCTAAATCATAGGGGCCTTAATATTATGGTTTAAGGTATATTCCTTAAATTAAGGGGGTATTGGGTTCTCTGGGTTCAAGCCGACAGAAAATCCAGGAACCGCATCCAGCGCTTCTGGCAGGAGTTGGACAAAGATCGGTCGCTCGACAGAAGTTGCGGGGCTTTTGGGGGTCTTAGGGTGTGGGGTTTGGGGCTTCAGGGTTCAGAGGTTAAGGGGTTTAGGGTTTAGGGTTTCTTATGGTTTGTCTTGAGGGTTTAAGGCTGAGGGTTTTGAACTTTGGGGTGTGGCAGGGGAGGGTTGGAACTCAGGGTGTTGCTTTGTGGTGTCCATTCCTTAGCTCATGGTTTCGGGTTTTGTTGCTGCTCCTTCCTCTGAAGCCCGCAGAACCCATGAATTATCGAAATGTGCCTCAAAATATATAGGGGTATAGGGTTCAATCAAACACATTATATATATATATTCACACATACATACATATACATATGCATAACTGTACATACATATTTATATACACACATATACAGATATAGCGGCATAAATGAATAACACCCAAGGTGTTTCGGTGTTGGATACACTTAGGCAAAGGATCATCAAGATCATCTGAGAAGGCACAGAATTAGCCTCTAAAGCTGCCTTTCCAAAGGAGTGGCAGCGTCGACTTTTCCGAGTTCACCGAATGGTACCTGAAGTACTTCAACTTGGCCCAGGACCATGAGCGTTCGCCTTTGTGCCCTAAGAACCCCTAAATTCCCCTAAATCCCCTAAACGCCCCAAAACCCCCCTCAGCCTTAAACCCTACATCCGGGTTTAGGGTTTTTAGGGCCTGACAGCCAGAGTTTCCCGGATGCTCCCCGTATCCCTTCTCCCAGACCACCGGAAGGATCTAAAAAGTAGATACCCTAATTTGGGACCCTATACTACTAAAGGGGTACTTGAAAGGAGCCCCTACAGCCCTCAAACCTAAAATCCGAAAGCCCTAAACCCTAAAACCCTAAAGCCCTGAAACCCTAAACCCTAAAACCCTAAAGCCCTAAAGCCATCTGTTTTTCTAGATCCTTCCGGCGGTCTGGGATTATGTGGGGCGTGGAGTCTAGGGTCCCGGGGTTCAGGGTTTGGCCTTTCGGGCTTAGGCTTTAGGGCTTAGGGTTTCCAGCGGTTTCGGAGTTCTGAGTTGAGGGTTTGGGGGATTTAGGGTTTAGGGGATTTAGGGGATTTGGGGGATTTAGGGGATTTAGGGTTTGGGGTTTGGGATTTAGGGTTTGGGATTTAGGGGATTCAGGGTTTGGGGTTTAGGGGATTTAGGGGATTTAGGGTTTGGGGTTTAGGGGATTTAGGGGATTTAGGTGATATAGGTCTAGGGTTTGGGGTTTAGGGTTTAGGGCTGATTGCTGAAATACTCCTACCTGGTCCGGGATAATTCGTCCAGTAGTCTCGTAAGTAACGTTTACCGTGCTGGGGTAAATAGAGGGTCATCGTACTTAGTAACTAGGGTTATAAGTAAGGCCACTATAGGTATAGTTAGTTATACCCCCGAATAAGGTACTTATAACCTTGCTTACTAAGTCGCGTTCGGTTGGATGTTTGAACCCCAAAAAAGGTATCGTACTGTTGGTGATATAAATCCTGCACTACCTTAAGGACGGTAAACGATGGGCATTAAAGTATATTCGTCATTATGGATATTGCAGGATTTCTATCACCAACCGTACTGCTAGATTGCTAGACACAGGGCATGTCGGCCCCTTCGTTAAGGTTCAGGGTTGAATGCTTAGGCTCTGTGGCTAGGCCTGTTGCAGGAGGGGGGGGGGTCTCAGTGTATCGGGTTTCTTTAAGGCTTTAAGGGTATGTGTGGTTTTGGGTACCGCGGGCTTATATTACCTTGTAGCTTTCCGAGCAGCTGGAAGCCCTAAGCCTGGTGCCGTGGAGTCTGAGCACCTCAGGTCCCACGGCAGAACTCGTGTGCCCCTTTATTTCGTGGTCTTGTTGGGCTCATGATTCAGGCTAAGTGGAGAGAATAAGGGCACCCTGTAGCCGTGTTGGTTACAGCATAGGCAAGTGTGCAATGGTAGGTTTGTGCATGACCTAACTGTTGGTTGTTACAGGCCAATGCATCAAGGTTAGCTCAGCCTCTAAAGGGTAGGCTAACCCCAAACCCAAGAGCCCTAAACCGCACAAGAACCCTAAACCCAAGGACCCTAAGCCCCTATGATACCCTTATAACACTACACTTGTATCTATAGGCTCAAGGCGGTATTCTGCAAGGGTGGCATGTGCTTGATATGACCACTGCCGTGTGAGTTACCATGATCTTCAAGTTGCTTGTGGTTCTTGGCTCTGTTGCTCTGCTCTGTAGTTCCAAGCTTTCTTTAAAAGCAGCAAAGATCTTCAGACTGTTTGGCGGGATGTGGCAAGCATTTCGGCCAGCCGGGGCCCTTTGCGCCGTTGCAACTTGTCGCATCTCGGGGTTGCTTGCAGGAGGGAGCTGCAGCAGCTGACGCACAGGACATACGGTGGATGATATGAATCCTGCATGACCTTAAGGACCCTAAACTATGGGAGTTCTGGTATATTCCTTATTATGGGTAATGCAGGATTTTTATCATCCACCGTATCACCTGGCAGCCTTGTGAGGTTCAGTTTTCAAGGCGGATGCGCTTGCGCATCAAGCGAGCGAGGCGAGCCCGACGATGCTAAGAAGAAGAGCCTTGCGGCTCAGAGGTCTACTTCGGGTTTCCTTGTATCCGAAAAGACCTCCCTTTTTTAAAGCATAAATAAGGAACCCTAAAAAGGTAGCTCTTTCCGGCTACAGGTGGGGTCTAGGAGCCTAGCAGGGGTTTAAGGTTTAGGGTTTGAATATATGAGCCTGAACAGTTACGTAGAAGTACGCTTGATGATACAAATCCTGCATTACCTTAAGGACCCAAAACTATGGGAATTATGGTATCTTCCTTATTATGAATGATGCAGGATTCGTATCATCAACCGTAGTATTCCTGAGACTCCCTGTCATAGCTTCAGTAGAGTAAGTCACAAGAGCCTTCTCTAAGGTAGCACCAATGCTTTTATTTTGCATCCCACGGTGCCCCCTTCTATTTACTTGTCTTTTGGCTGCCCATTGTCGAAGCTTCCCAAGAAGAGGTCAGGAAGCACAAAGGACTAACCGGCAATTTCGGCTGTAAAGTTGGCAGCAAGTATCCCCATCCGGGCCCCTCTAACTCCGAAATAGGGCTGTGCATTTTCCGAGCCCCGAGCTGTTGCAAGCAACAGGAGCATGGCCCCATCGAGGCAGGGAGCGGGAAGAGACCCCTGGCCAACCCTACACCTTTTTGGGGGTTTAGGGGTTTAGGGGTTTAAGGCTTTAGGGGTTTAGGGCTTAGGCTTTATAGGGTTTAGGGGTTAATGTTTAGGATTGCTCATTTGGACACCGGAGAGGAGCCGAAACCCAAAACACGTGACCTCTGAAGCCCTTACCCGTTTACCCTCCCCCACTCACCTAGCCAAAAAAAGATTGCATACATGGATGTATATACATACATACGAATACAACTAGATGCAAAACAGCAGAAAACGAAAAATGCATATAAAAACATGATTAACGCGCATGCCTCTGATCTGATTCCGAGTCGGCAGGTCCACGGTCGCTGCAAATGATATTTGGATGCGAAGGGTCCATTAATGAACGGCTCGGGTTTGACCTCCAGGCCTGCTGGGGTATCCAGTGCAAGTCTTCATAACCCCCCAGCCACACTTGCTTATGTATAGATACATCGGGGTATATCTATATATGTATATACATATATACGTATGTGTACATTCATGTGTAGATTTAGCTTTATAGCATATCTACGTATATTTTATATCATATACTATACATGTGTGTATGTATATGTATGTATACATATATATATATATAGATATATATATATATAATTCATTATATATATAGAGCTTTAACCCTAAACCCGAAACCTTACAACATTCCAGAGACTCCCGGTCCAGGCCTTCTACGCTTCCTTCGGCCCTGGTATGAGAGCCGCTCGGGTGCAGAACCTTTGGAACTTGGCAAGTAAGGTGGGTTTAGGGTTTTAGGGGTTAGGGTTTAGGGTGGTGGGGTTTAGGGTGGTAAGGGTCCCCCTTGAAGGGATCTATAGGGCTACGGTTGATGATATGAATCATCCTGCATTACCCATCATAAGGAATATACCCATAATTCCCATAGTTTAGGGCCTTCAAGGTCATGCAGGATTTTTATCATCAACAGTAGTACAAGGGTTTAGGTTTGTGGTATTGGTGCCCGGTAAGCAAGCTTAGAGTTAATTTTCATAGGGTTGTATACGGGCTCTATAGGGCTTCCGGGGCTAGGGGACTTAGTAAATAAGATGATTAGCACAAAAACGGGTGCAGAAGCAAGTATGAGCATGGTTACCTCGTTGAAAACTTCAGATGCTACATCCCACGATTCTTACTTAGCAGCTGTTTGGCCTAATATCTTGGCTTCATATCTTGGGTTTTCTTTCCTTTCTTAAACATAGGATCGAAACGGTGCCAACATATTGTCTTAATATCCTGGGTTTTCTTTCGTCTCTCTTAAACATAGCATCGAAAGGGTGCTTACGCATTGTGACACTTAATGTCTTGGCCGAATATCTTGTGTGTGTTTTCTTTCCTTTCTTAAGCCTAGCATCGAAAAGGTGCTTACATGAATGGGGGAATGGATCCCTATGATAGCCCCTTAAGGTCCCTATTTGTGGTCCCCAAAACCCCATTCCTCCATTCCCTACAAGAACCAGCGACACTAAGGCCAGCACCCTCGAGGCCATGACCAAGGCGGCCTCTCGGATCCAAATCATCGCCGGCGCTTCGGGGAATTTGGCAGCCGAGAAGGCCTACCTTTTTTTGTCTTCCTCCTTGTGGTTGCTTTACAAAGTGGATTTCTGACTAATTGGGGGTTTGGGGTTTAGGAAGTATGAAGTTAGGATTTAGGAGCCAGGTACAGCAAACCTTTAACTTGTTGAGGGTTTGCCTTATCCTTTAGTCATTAAGGAGGTTGATTCCTAACCTTATCCAAGCACCTTACACCTCAAGCCCAAAACCCTAAGCCTTAAAGCCCTAAACTTTGAAGCGCCAAACCCGAACCCCTAAGCCGGTATAGTACCCCTGATAGATCCCTCAAGGGCACCCCTTTTTGATCCCCTATAAGAACCCTAAAAGCCCAATACTCTAACCCTCAAAGCCCTAGATCCGAAACCCAAAGCCCTGATAATATAGTCGGCTTAGGGTTTAGGGTTTAGGGATCATTACGAATACTATCTTGGGGGTGGTTCCTTATTATAACCATAGTATAGTATCCGAAACCCAAAGCCCTGATAATATAGCTGCCTTAATCATTACCCAGACCCCCGGGAGAATCCAAAAAGGTAGATCCCTTAGGCTCCTATACAGTGTCCTTTAGTAGTTAGGGTCCCAAATTAGGGGATCTACTTTCTAGATCCTCCCGGGGGTCTGGGCACCAACACTATCTTGGGGGGTGTGTTCCTTACTAAAACCATAGTATAGCAAACCTCAAAACCCGGTGTATTCTAATTCTTAAGGCCCCTATATTAGTACCCTTGATATGCCTTGAAGGAAGCCCGGTACCTGTAGCCGAAAAGGCCGACCTTGTTAGGGTCCCTTAATATGGTTGCTATATATAGTTCCTTAAACATGCCGGTCTTTGGGTCCACTGGAAGCGGAGCCCTAAACCCTAAGCTAACCCTGAACCCCTGGGTGCAAAAAAAAGCTGTAAAACCCGAAACCTTAAACCCTAAACCCTAAACCCTAAACCCTAAACCCTAAACCCTAACCCTAAAACCCGAAACCTTAAACCCTAAGCCAGAAGCCCTGCACCTTCCAAACCCTAAACTCAAAGCCCTAAACCCTAAACCTCATCGCCCCTGAACTCTACGCCTCAAAAAACGCTAAACTCCTAGTACCCGTATAGACCCCCCTTTAAAAGGAGCCCCTGAAAAAGATCTCCCTGTAGGAACGCTAAGGCCTGGAACAAAAAAAGGGGGGGGGGGCCTTAATAATGAGAATCGGGTCTTGGGTGTATAGTCTATTATATTTTGGCATGATAATGCTATTTAGGGGGGTTCCTTGTACGATAAGTATACTGCTGATTTGGGGGCTCCTGATTAGAAGTATAGTACAACATACACCAAAACCCTATTCTAATCATTAAGGCCCCTACCTAAGTACCCTTGTCGTATGATAGATCCCTTCTAGAACCCTTCCGGGAGCCCTTTAAAGGAGCCCTATTCTCATTCTTAAGGGGTCCTTATAGTAGTACCCCTTGAGGATCCCCTGCAGGAACCCTGTACTTATAGCCGAAAAACCTATCTCTCCCTACATGGGCTTGGGTTTTAGGGTTTAGGGTTTAGGGTTTAAGGGTTAGGGTTTAGGGGTTAGGGTTTAGGGTTTAGGGTTGGGTAGTTGTCCAAGTTAGGGTCCCTTTTAGGGTCCTTTTTGATAAGGGTGCCGTACTAGATTGGGGACCCAAAAAAGGGGACCCTAAGATAGGGAACTGCCCACATGGACTGTGAAAGGAAGGACCCTAACTTTTTAGGTTCCCAATATAGTACGGCACCCTTATAAATAGGACACCAAGATAGACCCCAATTTCGAGAACTATTTCTATCAGCCCCTAAGGGAGCCCCCAAGTCCCCCAAAGCCCTAAACCCTAAGACCCTAGGACCCCCAGTTAGAGAACTGCCCAGATGTTTGCGTGTCGAGCCGAGGACTCCTGCAAGCTTGACGTACCCGGGGCCAAGTTCTTGCCCAAGGAGAAGGAGGACGCCTGTCATCTGGGATCCAGGGGGGGTTTTAGAGGCTTAATTTAGGGGCCTTAGTAACTTGAATTGGGTTTGGGGGGTATATTATACGGTAACTATGACTTTCAGGGGTTTTGAGGTTTAGGGGTTTCTGGTTTAGGGGTTGAGGGTTTAGGGGGTCTCGGGGTTTAGAGTTTAAGCTTCGGGGCTTCGGGCTTTAAGGTTTAGGGTTTCAGGGTTTAGGGTTTGGGGTTTTCTGTTATACAGGGGCCTGAGTTCTTCCCACAACGCCAGCAGGCGCTTCGTCCTAATGTTGTTGTCCTTCTTCTGTTTGTCATAGTTGTTGCAATTGTTTGCTAGTCGTAGGGGTCCTGCTACTGGCAGGATGATGATGCTGATGCTGATGCTGGTGCAGGTGGTGGTGCTGGTGCTGCTTCTAGAGTGTTTTAGGCTCGAGGGGCTACTTTATTTATCGGGGAAGCTTAATGGTTGGGTAGTAACTACGGTTACGGTTGACAACTTGACACCCATGAAGCTACTATTTACTAAGTCCCCTGAGCCTAAACCCCTAACCCCCAAACCCTAAACCCTAAACCCAAGTCCTCCCCCTGTTCCTTCCCCTAGGTGTCGTGTGCATAGCCTTCGCAGTGCCGCACGAACGCAGGAAGCGGCGAGATCATCTTGTGCTCCAGTGGTCTAGGAAGTGATCTCGTATCTTCTCCCTGGTTCTATTAGGGAATGGAGGGCCCTTAATAGGGTTTAGGGTTTAGGAGACTTTATTACTCCCTGGTTCTTAGGAATGGAGGAATGGGTTTTTGGGACTACTAGTAGTCACCTTAAGGGACTATCATAGGGATCCATTCCCCCATTCCCTGCTAAGAACCAGGGAGATCTTAAGTGTCCACAGCAGTAAGCAGAAACGTAACAGCACAAGTCTTGCTGACAGCCAAAGCTGTAGTTGCTAATACTGGGATGCAACCCAAAACTTGGATGCCAAACCCTGACCCTCAAGGGACTTAAAGGAGAGACCCTTAAAGGGACCCTTCGGGTTATATAGGGGCTTTATGAGACTATATAAGGGGTATATAAGGGTTATATAGGGTATTAGGATTAGGGGTCCCTACTACTGTCCCGTAAAAGCCCTAAGCCCCTGAACTCAAAGCATCCGGAGGACGATCTGCTACCGAAGTCCCCGAAGATTCAATTCCACCGTCGAACGACGATTGGGTGATGTGACGCTTGCGTCAATATGCCAACGTGTTTCTGCGTGTGTGGGAGGTCGTAAGCTTCCATCCCACTCCGTGGCACCATCCCGTGGGGATTGGCTTTAACAAGCGTTTGCATGAAACGTGCCGACGGTGTTGAGATGTTGGGGTACCTCAGTAATCGTATTCGCCTTATTCTGCAGCTTAGAACAATCCCCACATGGGCATTTGCCTGCCTATTTTTAAGAGATCTGCCCACTTCAATCTGTGTCTTTTGATCACGGCTTGACGATACAAACATGATGAGTGGCCGACATCGCAAAGCGCGACTTTCCGAAGGCCACATTGAGTTTCAATTTTGGCGGCTGAATAGCAGGGGCCGGAATGTGTAGGAACCACACGACCCGGCCTGTGCAGGCTTCCGCTACCTTTAAGTGGTGCTGTGGGTTCTAAGTCATCCCAGGTATGTTCCAAGTTTTGTCTGCGAAAGAGTTGGGCACTGCTACGACCAAGCGTCGAGCCCAACCTTTTTCTGCAACCGGCTGCTGCAACGTGGCGCCGGTTGCATGAGGTCTGCCCCAGACTAAACGTGTCATGCTCATACAGGCGGAGTCGTCCGCCCGACAGTAAAGATTCCAGCAAGTGCGGAGTGACATTGGGGTCTTGGGGTTTTAGGCTTCGGGTTTCGGTTCTTGCTAGACTCTGCTAGATCTACTGACACATTTTTTGGATGTGCATGATCGCGGTGCTTCTTTCTGTTGCACCGTCGGTTTATCTGAGGCATGCATCACCAGACAGCTCCTGCCAATCAGCAGGACATGATGTACAGCTACAACGGTGTGCTGAGCTGCTAACCTTGCGCTCGGGCTCTTGGCTGTGGAGACTTGGCTCAACTTTCTAGTCAAGTCTGTAACCTGTTGCCTTGAAAGGAGCTCGATACTACCCTTAAAGGAGCACTTAGCGGAACCCGATACTACCCTTAAAGGAGCCCTTAAAAGACCTGGCTCAAGTTTCTAGTCAAGCCTGTAATCTGTAGCCTTTCTCGGCGAAGCAAGCTGGAGACGGGCGAGGTAAGTCAGAGAGGACTCTGAACCAACTGTTACAGCTGGCAAATTAGGGTTTGGGGTCTAGGGTTTAGGGTTTTGGATGCTTGCTACTTTCCGCTTGAGGCTTATAGACACACCTATTCATACATACTGGGGCGGTTTAGTAAGACGAACAGCTCAGCCGTGTTCCTGTCGTCAAAGCCTCCCAAGCATGGGCAGGCACCTAACAGAACTGAATCTCTTCGCAAGACCCGATGTGTAGGTTTCAGAACATAGAATCACGTAGGGCGCTTAATGATTGGAATATGTCTCCGTGAAAAGCTTGTACAGTTTTTGAGTTCCGCAGTATGTGGTCACAGTATAATGTACCCCGAAACCCTACTCCTATTTATTCCGGCACCTAGATCACCCTGCTTGGGGGTCCTCAGAATGGGTATCCTATTGCGTTGGGTTTGATGTAATCGTCCTGTTTTTGCTGGAATCCCCACGTGGAGCCTGATCTCCGCAAGCCGGACGAGTCTTGGAAGCGCAAAGCAACGCAGCGCGAAGAAGCGATCACAGTGTGAAGAACAGGGGGTTTCAAAACCCTAAAACCCCTAAACCCCGAAACCCTAAACCCTAAACCCCTAAACCTCAAAAGGAACACGAGATAGCATTCAGGGTTTGGAAAACCCTAAACCCCCAAACCTCAAAAGGAACACGATTTAGCATTTAGGGTTTGAAAACTACCCTAAACCCTAAACCCTTTTGGGGACCTAAAAGTGGGACCTTGGTTTAGAGAACTACCCACACATTAGGTTCCCTTCGTTTCTGAAACGGCCCACGTCGGATCTAGGAGGTTTGCTCTGATGTGATTTGCGTTTGGGGGCTTCGGGCTTGGAGACTTCATCAGATGGGCTTCCCAGACCCCCCCGGGAGGATCCAAAAAGTAGATCCCTTAATGGGGGTTCCTTTTCCGAGCCTGTAGTAGTCTAGGGTCGCAAAGTAGGGGTTCTGCCTTCCAGATCCTCCCTGGGGTCTGGGTTATGGAGGTTTAGAGATGTTCAAGGGGGGGATCGTGGGTCTAGGGTTTAGGGCTTATGGAGGTTTAGAGATCTTCGAAGGGGCGGATCATGGGGGTTGTCTTGTGTGGGATGTATCTACTATTGGCGGATTCGTTGCCTAAGGCCTCCCCATGTAGCTGTCAATGAGGACCATAGTGATTGAGACTGTCTCTAAGATGCGTACGGTTGATGATCTAAATCCTTAGCATTTCCCATAGTAAGGAATAGACAATAGTTCCCAGTCCTTAGGGTCATGCTAAGGATTTTTGTCGTCAACAGTGTGAGACTTCATCCTGGACAAAAATCCCCAAATCATTGCTTAGGGTTTTGGGTTTAGCAGTTTAGGGGTTTAGGGGTTCAGGTTCTGTGCCCGGCAACACAAGAACTACTCTTGGAATGCACTTCAAGTTGTAGCTAGGCCCGCCAATGGTACCCAGATACCTGCACGTGACGGGTCTGAACACAAAGAAATGCTAGGTTGCCCAGTAGGACCCTTTTGCCCTTTTTTCCTGTGGGGTTCCCTTATTAAAACCAACTTGCAGGAAAAAGGGCACCCTTATTTTTAAAGGGCTACTGAGAAGCCAAGTTCCCCTACCGTACCGTTCCTATATAACTATACTAGGTTCCTCAATGGTATATGCGTTTTTGTACTTTGCCTCTGGGTTCTTATTCTAACATGCCTAACACAAAGGCTTCTTATGAAGTAGGGATTAGGGCTTAGGATTCGCTACATGGGTAGTTCTCTAAATTAAGGTCCCCTTTTAAGTCCCCAGGATAGTATGGCACCCTTATCAAAAGGACTCTAAAAGGGACCCGAATTTGGACAACTACCCACATGTTTAGCAACCTAAGAGCATCCGAAGCGTCGTTGCTAATTATAGTCCCTGTCCGGCTTCAGGTACATATGCCTTGTTCTTTACGACATCCAGGTTCTGTCATCAAAAACCCTTACGGATCCCTGCAAGGAACTGCAAGGAACCCTTCAACCCTGTTTTCTGGGTTTAGGGACCCTATCCCTAAACCCTAAATCCCATAAGAGCCCCTGACCCCGCACTATAGAGGCCTACATACTTACCAATATCTTATACTTAGGAGCCCAATAGGTAAACTTTAAACTTTTTTTTGGTATATTAAACCCCTACTAAACGAAAAGTTTAAACTTTTTTGGGCCAGGGTGCTGGGCAGCTAAGTATAAGTATACCATCCAGGAGCATAAAGCCTTATTCCAACTGCTCCGGCCCCTACACTAAGCCCCCATAGTACCCCGTTTTGGTAGCCATTGTTCAGAACCATTTTAAAGGAACCCTACTCTAATTACAAAGGCCCCCTACACTGAGCCCTCATAATACCCCTTATTGTAGACCTTGTTTAGAAACCCTTTATAAAGGAACTCTACTCTAATGATTAAGGCCCCTACATTAGCCTGGCCAGGAGCAGGTCAACCAGCTTGCGGCCATCGCCGAGGACCCGTGCCACTCACCAGCTCGGGGAAGGGGGGAAGTTGCTAAGTGGGCGGCTTCAGAGATGGTTTAGGGTTTAGGGTTTTAGAGGTTATGGCTACGGGTCTAGGGCTGTAGGGTTCCTGGAGGGGCACCCTACTTGGAGGATCATGGGACTCAGTAAGCAATGCTATGAGTACCCAAATTGTGGTTAAAAGTTACTATAACCATAGCTACCTCGCTAAAAAGCCCTAGTCACTAACTCCCATGATCCTCCACATAGATCTCCAAGGCCGCAAGCCCCGATATCGGACTAGTAGCACAGGCTTTGTTTGAGGTAGTGACTGGTAGTGGCGACAATCGCCGGTTTTTCGAAGGGCAGTCCAGAGCAAGACCATGTTTTCGCTTGTGGTTTAGGTTGTGGGCTTAAGTTCAAGGGTTAAGCCAGGCTGAAACAAAATCAGACCTACAAATAGGCCTTGATGCAGAGATTGGGCATGACACAAAGGAGTGCGGCAGAGGGGTATCGCTGTTTCACAGGGCGGAGTCAGCACCAAGCAGGCCTTTGGTTTGGAGGAGCGTCCGACGGATCTGGCCAGCCTTTGATCCCGATGTCAAGCTCCCCATCGGAGCTTTCCGAAAATTAGGGTTCCTTATTTTGGGGTCCTTATAATAAGGGTCCTACTATGTGGGGTACTATATTAGGGTCCCCTATTTTCGGAAACTCCCATCTGCTCCGGGCGACAATCGTACTCCTGCCTGCTTTGGTTGGGCATCTACCGCTCTGTACTGTTTGCCAAACTTACTGCAGGAGACTGGGACATCAAGGTTCTGCAGGGACATTCCAATAACTATCAGCTTTCTGGTTGGGCATGTTGGAAGTCGGGTTTACCCCGGAACACTCAATACGTAATCTAAATTGAAGACGATTTTGCCGGTTGATTACTTATGCACCTGCACACTTCAGTGCATACAGCACCACATACATGTTGATACAGACTAATTAGGCAGTTCCAGCGAAAGAGATGAGCCCAATGTAGACTCCGACTAGTAGGATCCTCATTATAAGGACCCCTACATGAGGTACCCCTAAAGGTAAGAAATCGAATATGCGTATACGTAGCACTACCCACTCTGCAGGTCCTGGTTACCCTTAACCTGATGCCCTTAAAACCCTCAAACCTCAACCCTCAAACCCTAACCCGGAACCTTCCAAACCGTAGCAGAATGCGAAACCCCCAAACCAGAACATGTCTGTCAAAGCCGTCGAAGCCTCAGGAGCTGACGGATGCGCTGGAGGCAACAGTCAGGGCTAGGCAGTAGCCCGTAGTAGTCCCTACGTAGCCATAGTAGTCCCTAAGTAGCCATAGTAGTCCCTAAGTAGTCATAGTAGTAACTAAGTAGCCATAGTAGCCCCTCACAATCCTTAACGATAGCTACGGCATAGTGCACCCTAAGCTTATTCTATCTCTTAACGCCAGCATCTCATCGGAGTCTCCATAGCTGGGGTGTGTTTCCGGCGCTGCAAACTTCTGAGCTTTCAAGATTCCAGGTCTTTGTTCTTGGAAAGAACCTTAAAAAGACACTAAAGGAAAAAAAGAAATCCTGCAACCCCGAAAACCTTGAAGCAAAGCTATGTAAACCTCTCTGATTAAGAGACCTCCTTTCTTGTAAGGGACGGTATATTAGGATCCTACCTTAGTCCTTACTAAGACAAACTGGATTGATTTATCCGGCTTTGACAGTAAATCAAGGGGCCTAAACAGTGATAACATCCCACTATAGTCCTGTATAGCTATAATGCAATATACCCCAAACGAACCCGCATCGTTTTTGTACTCCTGCAATGTGCGTTCTGCTCTTGTCCATCTTGCACCTGCCAGCTACCGTTTGGTGCTGATTACATCGAAACAACTGCAACTGTTAGATTCATGGTCACTTTACCCCAAAACCTAAGTCCCCAAACCCTAAAACCCTAATCCCCGAAACCCTACACCCCGAAACCCTACATGGGTAGTTCTCTAAATTAGGGTGCCCTTTTCGGTTCCCCAATATATAGTACGGCACCCTTACAAAAAGGACCCCCAAAAAGGAACCCTAACTTAGAGAACTACCCACATCAAGACTCTCGCCCGCTTCGGGGGGCGCGGAAGGTTTCAAAGGCCGGCCAGGAGCAGCTCGAGAGGGAGCTCTTTGAGGTCCTCTGGAGGGTTTCTTAAGATTCATTCAGGTTCTTATAGGGTCTTAAAGGGGGTTCCTATTATCCTACCCCTTTGTAGTATCGGGTCCCAATTAGGGGATCTGCTTTCTAGATCCTTCCGGGGTCTGGGGTAAGTCCTACAGAGTGTTGACAAGGTTTCGTCAAAAGCTTTGATGGCTTCTAGACGGCTCCAAAGGAAATGGTTTGATTAATATAGGGGCATAAATAGTTACCAATACTATTTTGGAGGTTCCTTATTGTTATTTTTAGTATAATGGGGCGCCAAAACCCTATTCTAATTATGAAACCCCCTATACCCTAAACCCCTTCAGTAGCCCTTATAGAACCCTCTAAGGATCCCTTCACGCCCTCTGTATATTAGTGTCGGGGCCTCTAAAACCTATTCTAATTGTGAAGGCCCCCCTCTATATATTAGTGTCTAGGAGTATGGTTCTCATTCTGAAGATCTTAGGGTTTTTTGGTGTTTCTTTACTGTTACCTAGGGTTTAGGGTTTAGGGGTTGAGGGTTTAGGGTTTAGGAGTGTTTGCGTCCCTTCTTATCTGCAACTTGTCCATCCTCGGGGGCTCCGATATTCTGAGGAGTGATTTAGGCTTTCCAAGGGTTTGGGGTTTCATGCATATGGGCTTCTTCGAAAGGTTTTCGTTGGGTTTGTGGAAAGTCGGCACCGGGTAGTAGCTAGCTTCATTCTTCAAGGTCCCGAACTCTCTTCAGTAGCAGAGTTTACTGTTCAGGGCTGCGGGTCGTTGGTGCCGGGTGAAAGCGGAGTTTGGAGTTTGGAGGAATCGTAAACCCTGAGTCCACGGTTTAGGGTTTGGGGTTCAAGCCCTACAGACTTCGGATAAGGATGAGGTGGAAGATATGGGAGGGTAAGAAGAGCAGCAGAGACAGCCCTGACAAGAGCGTTCAGAGCCATGGCCAGGGCAAAGAAGGAAGCCAGCCCCAAATCTGCGGTTTAGGACCTTTAGGGTTGAGGGCCCAAAGCAAGCGAATGCTTTTCTCTGGCCTCCTTATGTTGCAATGTAGCAGTAATGCTATGAGCAGCAAATGCTGCCTGCAGCAGTAAAGCTGCGAGCAACTCTCATCATCATCCTCTGTCTCATCACCGTCATCATCATGTCAAAGCAGTGGAAACAGCAAGAAAGAGAGAGATCCTCCTCCTCTCTGCACGCACAGACCTCGAGCAGTTTGAGAACCCAAGTTTACCCAGAGACTCCAAAACCCTGAAATAAGCAACATACCTTAAATCATGTTAGGGTTCCTATGACACAGTTTAAGGTATATTCCTTAACTAAGGGGTTTTGGAGTCTCTGGGTAATTGAGGCATTAGGGCTTAGTACGAAAAATAACCCTTAACTCTAGACCGAGGCAAAGCAGCGTCTTCAGCACGTGGAGGAGCGCAGTTCCGAGGACCCCCGGGCTGCTGCAAGGCTTTTTCAGGCGTTGGTCTCCTGCGCCTCCTGGTGTTCCTTAAGATTGGTTTAGGGCTTTAGGGCTTTATAGGGTTTAGGGCTTTAGGGTTTAGGGTTTTAGGGTTTAGGGTTTAGAGTTCATGTGTTCAGAGATCTCAATTCCTCTCAGGGTCCTGGATTATCCAGCTGGCATGTCATACTGTCAAGGGATACGATCCCGGCCATTGCTTTTGCGTGCGAAATGAGTTATCGTCGTGATTTTGATGCAGAACAGCACTGACGGTTGCGAGCATCGCGCTCGTTGTAGCCGCAAACGCAGCTTTGCTGTTGTTATTTAGATTGCTCTTCTTCTTCTTCTTCTCACGCCGTATTTGCACTGACGAGCTTCTTGCTGCATGAATCCGTCGATAAACTCTGATCTCTGTACCGTCTGAACCAGAAAAACCAGCAGGACACCAAACTTCGTGCAGAACTGGTCAGGAGCCCCAGCGCGTGAGGTCACTTCGGGTGTTTGGCTTTGGAGTTGCAGAAAAGCTGCTAAGTTCTTCAACACCCAACCTCTATGGGAGTTTCCGAAAATTAGGGTACCTTATTTTGGGGGTCCTTAGAATAAGGATCCTACTATTTAGGGTACTATACTAGGCTCCCCTATTTTCGGAAGCCCCCATTTTTACGTCTTGAACCTTGAAGTTGTGCGGTTTCCTAGACCTACCTTTGGTTAGTAGGGAATGGAAGAATGGTAGTAATGGTACTTGTAATAGTTCCCATTCCTCCATTCCCTACTAACCAAAGGTAGGCTAGAGGGCAGAACCAGAAACTTTTCGGTTTTAGAAGCATGGAGTCGAGAGGATCTCCGTGGGTTTGAGTCTCAGGGGTTCTCTTTGTTCTATGGTTTAGGGGTTTAGGGGTTTAGGGTTCAGGGGTTTAAGTCTCAGGGGTTTTCTTTGTTCTATGGGCCGAGGTTTAGGGGTTTAGGGTTCAGGGGTTTAGGGTTTAGGGGTTTAGGGTTTAGGGGGTTCTCTTTGTTCTATGGGCCGAGGGAAATACATGGCCCGAAGATCTTGGAAAGTGCACTAAAAGTCAAGTTTCAGAGGCTTGGATGGGAGGGAAGACTTGCTTCGAGGATCTTGGGAGTAATTAAGCTTTGAGGTTATTATAAGTACCCTAAGTGGTTTATATAAGTGATGTTTAAGCCTAGTTACTGTTGATGATACAAATCCTGCATTACCTCAAGGACCCTAAAATAGGGGGAATTATGGTCTCTTCCTTATTATGGGTGTAATGCAGGATCTATATCATCAACCGCAGTTCCTAAGTCCCTGGATCCTTTAAGCAGCGGCCTGGGGTATCCTCGAACCCCCGCCCACCATGAGCTGCCGGGGTCCAACTCGAAGCTTACGGAATGGCTGCACTTCAAACATTTTTGGGATAATATAATCCCCTATAAAACGGAAGGTGTACACTTTTGGGAGGCTTATGAACTCAGAAACTCAGTTAAGGATGCTGGGGTTTAGGCTTTAGGGTGGAGGGTTCAAGGTCGAGGGTTAGGAGTTACGGTTGATGATATAATCGCTGCATTACACCAATAATTAAGAAGGAATAGACCATAATTCCCATAGTTTAGAGTCCTGAATGCAATGCAGAATTTTTTATCATGGACAGTTTCATCATGCTGGTGGGCGAGGGTTGGAGAGGAATAGAGGTGATGACTCCCACCATGCCCATGACATTCGTTGTTGGTGCCAACTGGCATCTCAGAGTCGTAGGGCTTGTGCAGGTTAGCTCGCGGGGACCTTCCAGCCCAGACAGCGCCGGAACCGGAAGGTTTAGGGTTTAGGGTTTAAAGTCCTCGACCCCGAATTGGATGTGCTTACAGCTGCAAAGACCTACGCAACCTGCACGCACCCCGAAGCCCTGAACCCCCAACACGCAAGCACCTAGAGACCCCTACACCCCTAAGGGTCTGCGATACAAGGACACCTCAAGCAATCAAGGACCCCTTAGTTAGTAATAATACATAGTAATATAGTATTAGTATAATATCATATTATATAGTAATATAGTCTTAGTATAGTATCGAACTCTATCTATCTATCTATCTATCTATACTAGATATATATATATATGTCTATATAAATAGAGAGAGAGAGAGAGAGAGAGAGAGAGAGAGAGAGAGAGATGTTCCATAATAATCTCAGGGAACTGAGCCCTTCAGCCTGAGCCTTGGGGCGCCTAAGGCGAAAGCCACAGAAGAGCTCAGCGCCGGGAGCCCAAGCCCATCTGTTTTGGGTGGGTTTAGGGTTTTAGGGGTTTAGGGCTTAGGGCTTTGGGTTTAGGGTTTAGGGCTTAGGGTTTAGGATTTAGGGGATAAGGGTATAGGGTTTTCGGGTTTAGGGCTTAGGGTTTTGGGGTTTTGGGCTTAGGGTTTTGGGGTTTAGGGTTTGGGCTGGGGTGGGGTGGGGTGGGTTGGCAAGAAACATGGATCTTTATAAGGTTCTGTAGGGTATCGTGTGCAGGGATTTGCCCTGTGCACGTGCCATCATCCCGGGAACTAATTTTCGCTAACATGTCTCCTAAGGTCACCCAGGGCTGCTTCTGAACAGCTTTCAGAAGTCATTGGCCGATGAAGCGCCAGAGTCACTCCTGGCCCTGCGGACTTGCTTGCCTCGTTCCATGGAATGAACGTATCTCGTGAACCTTGCTAATGCGCTTGAATGAGAGGCTGAGGCAGCGACGCTAACAGATCAACATGCGGCAGCAGCAGCGGGCGATGGGCCTTTACTTGGTTCATTCAAAAAATATGATGCTGGGTGTTTAGACTGTTTGGCAGCATGAGTAAACTAACCGGCCAACTTTCCATTTGCTGCTTATTTCGGCTGCAGGTTGAATACTTGGGAGACCGGATATGACGGTCCAGCCTTGCTAGGGTCCACGCACACTGAAACCCCAAACCTAAAGCCCTAAACCCCGAAACCCCGAAACCCTAAACCCTAACCCCGTGGGAACAGAATCTGGAGCAAATTAAGAAACTTCAGGCTGAAAGAGCTCATGTGCGCGAGCCGGGACCTTGGTGGCTTCGACAAAGGGGCCCTTTTCGAAAGATTGTCTAAGGGTGTGGTTCTTGACTTGTAGATAGGGTTTAGGGGTTTAGGGTTTGGGAATGTATCAATATGCGGCTTTGAACGCAAACTCCGGTTTGACGACTGAGTCTTTTGTGTTCATCTGTGTTGGCTTCTTTCTTCACTACGTTCCGGGCTGAGCGTTCAACTACAGTACCAACGTAGTCAACAGCAGACAGCAAGTACCAGTACAGCGGCAGCCTGCTTTTGGCATTTGTGTGCAAGCTCTGAGTACTTAACCTTTGGGAAAAGAGTTGGAATCATTCAGGCCCCTACAGTAGAACGCATTGTTACCGAGGCTCTGAACCCTAAAACGCTTCCTGCCGGGATTCAAGGGATTTTACTCAAAGCCTTTTTTTTTACTTCAACGGAAATGAGTTGACTGCTGCGCTAAATTCGTACAGACCATCGACCCTGGTTAAGATTAGGGGGCGGTGCTATTGGGTGGACCGAACGACTGCGAAGATGACTATTCCGGCTTTGAACAGATATGCATGGGGTCAGAACTACGGCATGTTGAGTTTAAAGCAGGCAGTTGTCGAAGATGGCAAACGCTAGCGGTGAGCTGTAAACCGATAGGGGACACCCTAAAGACGATACCCTCAATACAGCAATGTTGCCATTGTAGCGCTTGGCTCCCGGCTTCTTTCAAGAGCGGGCTTCGGGAGTTTAGGTTTTAGTAAGGGTGTCGAGGTTGTCGGGATGGAAATTTTGGAAATGAGACGACGTCCTAAATTTGACAGAACGATACCCGAACGATACCCAAAATGGAGCCCCGAGTGGCCGAGATGGTCCTGTGGCCGTTCATGTATTGTGCCATTACTATTCCTTGGACCAGAAGCCCGAAAGACCCAAAACTGAAGGTTCCAAACAGTCCAAACATCTTTAACTTTAAACTCGCGAAATCCTAGAAGCTTAAACCCCAGGCCTAAGCTAACTCTCCGCGTCACAAAAAGCTTCGCATGCTCTCATTCTTCATGACTGCATGCCGCACCTTTTCGAAATGCAAAGCAGACGAAGCTCAAAACCCAAAAGCCCCAAGGACTTCAAAAAGCCCCCGAAGACCGCAACCCAAGACCACACCCTGAAAAGCTGCTTGTTCTATACTGTATCTCCCTACTCTAAAGCAGCGTGTCATTTGTTCCATTATGCTTCACGTTGCAAACACTGTAAAACGGCAAGGGATACCCCAATTTAAAAACGAAACTGGCATAAACAAATAATTTAAACACCGGCTCATATGTGAGTTCCTTTGTGCAGAAAGGACGATCTTGGAACGCCGGCTGCTCTGCCAAGTGATTTTCAATCACAGCATACATTTCAGACTCCTCGGCCTGCTTCCAGCGGGCCCTGCTGACTTTTACACACGCCGATTCGGAGCCCTTCGCAGTCTTGAAGACTAGGCACGGTAGCAGGCTTAGTTGTAACCTGTGTATTATCTTAGATGTAACTTGTTCCTTTTTTCTACTGACCCCGCGTACCACACCTGGCCCACCTGCCCCGCCAACCCCCACTACCCCACCTGCCCCGCCTACCGCACTTAAGTGGTCCAAGTGGCCCAAGGTGAAAACCCTAAAGACTGAATACCCACGACGAAACCGTTAAGGAGTGAATTCCCAACCCAATGAGCGAATCCGGCAGGAACCTTTTCCCGAAGACGAAAACCCTAACGAGTGACAAAAAAACGAAAGCCCTAAGAAGTGAAATCAGTAGGAACCGTTGACCGAAGACGACAACCCTATGGAGTGAATCCAGTAGCTTTAACCCAAGGAGAAAACGTGAAGGAGTAAATTCCCAAGGCGAAAACCCAAAGGAGTGAATCCAGCAGGAACCCTTGACCGAAGAGGAAAACCTTTCCTGCTAAATCCAGCAGGAAACTTTAACCCAAGACGAAAACCCTAAGAAGTGAATAGGCGAAAGCTCTACGGAGTGAATCAAGCAGAAACCTTCAACCCAAGACGAACGCCCTAAAGAGTGAATAACCAAGACGAAAACACTCAGGAGTGAATTCCGAAAAAAGAAAACTTTTCGGAGTGACAAACGTGAAAAGTTACATCTGAGAAAAAAATTAGAACTAAGATGCTTGTTTTGCTACATTTAAGAAAAGAAAAAGTTACAAGTAAGTGCTCTACCACTAGACCTTGAGCCAAACAGACCCTACAAAACCCTCCACAACCCTGTAAAATGCGAACTGTGCATGTCAGACGGCAGGGAACCTTTTTCCGGGAGACCTCCAGGTAGAAGTTAGAAAAGAAGAAGCTTCGCTGAAAAGGAAGAGAAACTCAATCTGAACCCCTAAACCCCAAACGCCCC
>CAJNJA010056252.1:0-19865 GCA_905231915.1 Symbiodinium necroappetens | reverse complement strand
TTTAGGGTTTAGGGCTTTAGGAAGTTTAGGGCTTTAGGGTTTTAGGGTTTAGAGTCTAGAGGTTTAGGGGTTTGGGAAAGTCATAGGCCTGAACATCTAGAGTAGGGCTCTTTTGGAGGGTTCTGTAGGGGTCATGGAGAGGTCAGAGGGGCCACAATCAGAAAGGGTTGGTTTAGTGGGTTGCTTTACAGGGTTGCATGGGGATAAAAAGGGCTTGATATTCAGAATCCGGGTTCTATAGCGCCTTTTGGAACGGTGGATTGATTTAATATACACCGAAGCCCCACTCTATAATTATTCTGGCCCTGATTTTATTCAATTTGGCTCTTCGGGATGTTGCGTTCCTTGGCACTTGGAATTAAAAAGCCTACACAAGGTTCTGTATGTCGTGCAGCCCACAAGCTGCCGGAAGCACGACAAGCCCAACTCGGGAGCACACACCCGAATGTCTTCTCTGCAATCAAGATGTCCGGCGCCAACACAGACCCAGAGCCCAAGAGAGAGACCGTGAGGGATGTAAGTTGTGGCTTTCCTCGCCTCCGAGTCTGGAGTTGTTCCTCTCGCATCGGCATGCCATTACAGTTTCTGGTGCTTGTCGGTTACGAAACCTTGCTGCTCAATCAGCGCATACTTAGCAACCAGAGCATGAAGGTACACTTCTTTTTGAGACACTATGGATTCTGAAAACCAAGATTGCCCTGGTTCAGGGACCCTTACTAAGTTTGCGACAGGCTATTAGACAACAGTGAGGTTGATACAGGCATGAGATCCTAAATGAATAGCCGCAGCTTCCCCGAACAACGGACTCCCGGACATCCTACAAAAGGGCTTTCAGGGTGTGATCATGAAAAGCTGACTTCCACCTTGTCAACGGTTGTCGTTTCCTTGTGCTGCCTAAGGTTTACATGCCTTGTTTGGAAGCCGGAACGATTGGGAATGATATCCCCCTGTACTCCCGAATACAGTTGCAGCACAATGGGTCCCAAAACCCAATGCAAATTCTTCACGTCCCCAAATTTTTGACAGGCAAGCCTTGAAGAAGAAAGGCAGCTTGGCCGAAAACGGACGGGTCAACGGGCAGTACCACCGGCCGGTTGTTTTCCTCAGGGTCACTTCCTGGAGTCCTCTGACGAGTGGTCTGCATCCAAAGTTCTCTTCGCAAGAACACAGAAGGATCTTAACAATTCAAATAGACTTCATAACAAAGGACCCTAAGGAAGTGTATTCCTAATGATTCCGACCCTTGCATTAACGTCCACATTCCACGGCCTGCACTAGAGGAGGGTATTAGGGTACGACTGGGGTGGACCTACTTAGAAGATCATGGGACTTACTCATTCGAGTTATAAACAAGGTAGCTATCCTTAAAATTCCTAGTAACCGCATTTGCCTTGCTGCGGTTTGCCTGGCGAGGTTCTGACCAGGACAATTGGCATCCGTTTGTACAACATCTGGTGGCCTATAGCTTTCAACTCTCGCATACAAGACCCCAGCGAACGTCGGGCACCGTCCCCGTGATGGCCCTTCCAAACATGATCAAAGGAACTCAGAGTCATCGAAACTGTACAAGTGACCCTTCAGCTGTCAATAAGCCCGAGCAGAGATAGACATGGTTAAAGCCGTGAAAACCGAAACGTAAACCCCGTAACCCTGAACAACAGCCTGCACTTCTGTTGGCAAGTACCCTGGGCCTTTGAAAGATTGGTTGCATCACGACCCAGGGCCCCTGGTTTCTCAGACCCCCGGGAGGACCCAGAAAGTAGACGCCCTATTTTGGGAGACCTTATGATACTAAGGATACTTTATAGGAACCCCCATTAAAGGATCTACTTCTTGGATCCTCCCAGCGGCCTGAGTTTGTCATGGTATAGAAGCAGTCAGACCCTTAGTCTAGTTATCCAGGCCTGTGTTGCTTAGGCTTTGGATCAATCCCCGTTCAGTCCCTCTTAACGAAACACGGGGGGCACCTCATCAATCAAAAGTCTAGTCTTATTTGTGCAGCCGGCTTACCAGTCATAGAGATCTAGGAAGCATTCCAACATGAGGGCAGAAATTCTGCTTCGTTTTGAGGCCGCTCCTACAACTTTCGCCACTTCGACATCTGACCAAAGCAACGTGGGGGTTTCTGAATATTAGGGGTGCCTGGTTTAGAGGTTCTATCGAGTTTCATCGTACCGTGAGAAGGATACGGGTCGGACTGTTCATAGAAGGATCCTACAAAGGGGGTAAGAAAATTAGTAACCGTCGCCCGCTCCCATGTAACTATACCAGAATGTCACCCAAACCCCGAACGGAATTTTAAAGCCCCTCGAGTGTGCAACAACGGCCCCCTATTTCTGCAACTCCCACGTGGGCTGGGGCTCAGAGCTCACAGTGGACTCATTGATTAGGGTCCCTAAACCCTAAACCCTAAACCGTGGTTTAGGGTTTAGGGGTTTCCTGGGACCCAAGTTTCAGGCATGGGGGGTTTCTATGAGGGGTTTTGTAGGGAATCAAAAGAATTCCATAAGGTTTGGGAAGGATGAAGGTTCGCTCTAGTTCCCAGATCTGACGCCCAGACCGCGATGCGGAGAGAGCCCAGGAAAATCCACCCCTTACAGCAAAACTGAATTGGAGGAACCCTAAAAGGATCCTTAAAGGATCCCTAAACCCTAAACCTTTATTAAAGGGATCCTTAAAGGATTCCTAAACCCTAAACCCTAAACCTTTATAGGAGCTCTGGCTGCAGGCCAAGGTCGTTTGCAATTGGCAGCCGCTGCCTGCAGCTAACACTGCTATCCCAACCACGAGATACGTTACAGCAATAACAGGAAGCATCATGATGACAGTAGTAGTTGTGGTAGCAGCAGCAGCAGCAGCAGAAGCAGCAGCAGAGTAGGAGCAGTAGCAGCAGTAGTAGTAACAGTATCAGCAGCAGTAGCAAAATAATAAGCAACAACAGCAGCAACAACAACAACAGTGATGATGCTGATGACCCAAACCTTTAGCCTAAGACCTTAGGCCCTTGCAATTCATAGGGGGGCGTTGCAGGCGAGCTGCCTACAAAGTACCGAAGTCGAGTCCTGAGCTCCGAGCCCACATCAAGCAGCTTCCTGCATTCAATGCCAGAGGCACACCTCGTAGAGCTGTGCCAAAATTCACGGCTTAGCACCAGCTTTTGCAGCCTCGCAGGAAAAAGTGCTCATGTGACGCATCGACTACGACCCCTGAAGCATGCATACCTACCCAGAGAATCCAAAACCCCTTAATTAAGGAATATACCTTAAATGATAATAGGAACCCTAATAAGATTTCAGGTATATTCCTTAATTAAGGGGTTTTGGAGTCTCTGGGTACTAGAGGAGTCGTAGATGAGCATCAGATCTGGGCTCCCCGCTCGTTTTGACCTCGCACTCTGGAGGCTCGTCAGAGTCCTCTCTTGAAGAAGTTAGAGGATCTCTATTATCTTATCTTATCTTATCTTATAACATAATCCCCTTTTTTTGGTATCTGCTCACTTTGACTTTGACTTTACCTGTGCTTTGCAGCTCCGAGGCCTTCAAGGGCGGAGTCTGGATGCCAGGGGAAGCGAGAGGAATCCTAAGTTTCTTTAAAGGTCCCGAAAAGCTGGTAGGGCTTTTGTACGGTTGATGATAGAAATCCTGAAAGTTACCCCGAAGAAGGAATATAGAACATTCCCATAGTTTGGGGGTCCTTGAGGTCATGCTAAGGATTTAACCCATCCAACCGTAGGGCTTAGTAAGGGGGGAAAAAGGTACGCACCTCGACACTGTCAAGAGTCATATGAGACCCGCTAGGAACCTCCTTGGTGCTCCAGACTTGCTGTTGATGATATAAATGGTTGAGGGTTTAGGGGGTTTAGGGGTTTAGGTTCCGGGGTTTAGGGTTTAGGGATTTAGGGTTTAGGGATATAAATCCTTAGCATGACCTTAAGGACCCTAAGCTATGGGATGTATCGTGTCATTCCTCATGATGGGTAATGCAGGATTTATATCATCAACCGTACCATCCCAAGCCCTTAGGACCTCAAAGCTCCGGGTGTCACGCCTAGGTGGTTCTTTTGTGAGTAGTCTGGCTCTATTGTTCAAATAATCAGAGTCTTAGTCTCTAAAAAAGCTTCGCCCAAAATCCCTAACTCGGGGACCATGCATCATCCTATGGCTTTGGATACCAGGGTTTTAGGATTGAGGTATCGGTTCTAGGGTTTAGGGTCTAGAGCATCCCAACTTTCAGCCGAGCTCAATGGCCCTAAGTCTTAAACCTACATCAGGGCGAAGGATTTACGACTCAGTTTGGGTCTGTAGCCCCAAATGGAATCGGACCTTTCCCAGCAGGAGTACGGGAACTCTTTAATGAGTACAATAGGGTTTGGGGAAAATGCACTACAAGAACAAGAAGGAACCCTAAGCAACTAAGCAACTGACTTACTAATTATTCGGGCTTCTCAGTCATGCCTGCTAAGGGTTGGTATGATACGATTCTGACAACGACCTGGAACCAGAAGGCTTTGATGCTTCTCCGACGGGTACAATACTCGACAATACCGGCCGACATTATTGGCCAGCCTTAAACCCTGAACCCAAACCCTAGACCCTAAATCCTAAACCTTAAACCCAAACCCTCAACGCTAAACCCTTTCTAGTTTGGCCCGGACCACCCTACTATCGCTGCAGAAAGCTTTCTAGGCCCCCAAAGCTATTTAGGGGTTTAGGGCTTAGGGGTTTCAGACTCACCCCATGGCGCTATAGAACCGCATGTCAGAGATCTGACACATTAGGGTTTATGGTTTGGGCTTCGGGTTTAGGGTTTGCAGTACGTAGCCCCTTCACGTAGCCCCTTCAAGTCCGTATTTAACTATCCTGGCTGTTATAAGGGACTCTGCTAGACCTTATATAGACTCGAAAGCCCGAAAAAGCCCCGTAGAACCCTTCTAGGACCCAAAAAAACGGAAGCAAGCGGATTTTTTATCATCAACCGTATTAATTAGTATAGTATAAACCCCTAAACCCTAAACCCCTAAACCCTAAATAACCCTGACAAGCCAATGGCTGAAGCTCCCTTCGCAGGTCGACACGAAGCGGCGCCAGGGCATGAGGTGGGAGCCCGAGTCTGTGGTGTTTGATACGGTTGATGGTATAAATCCTGCATTACCCATAATAAGAAATGTACCATAATTCCCATAGTTTAGTAGGAGCCTTAAGGTAACGCAGGATTTATATCATCAACGGTAGGGATTACAAGAGCTGCATAGAATTTCTAAGGGCTCTGTAGGGCCTGTTGATAGGGATTGCAAGAGCTGCACAGGATTTATAAGGGCTCTGCAGGGCCTATGCTGTGGCATCAAAGCCAGATCAGAAGGGAGCAGCAGCAGTAAGCTTGTCGATTACTGGCATGGCATAGCCGATCGCAGCATGTCGGCCCGAGAGCGGATTTACGTCGCAGCATCTGCAGTAGCTGGCACATTCACTCCAGGTTTCTGAAGGTTCCATCTGCTTATGTATGACATACACTGGCCAAAAGACAAAAGAGTATACACTATCTAACCCACATGGGACTCCGAGGCACGGGTTTGGCCGGACCAAGCCAGGGGGGCGCAGTGATAGAAGGCTTTAGGGCCTTTAGGGCTCAGAGTCTCCGGGCGTGACGTCCATGACCAGCCTTTGCCGGAATGCTTCGAGTCGCTAGACCTTCTGGGCAGGAGCTGGCCATCGCCCGCGCTGAGGAGTGCCAAAATGTGGCGGCATTGAAGAGACATCTGCGTGGACTCTATGGATTTCCTGTGTATCTGCAGCAACTGTTGCATGAGGGAAACCTCCTGGAAGATGACGCAGAACTGGCCGTTTCGATGGATCTGCAGTTAGTGCTGCTGACCATCTCTGGCCATTGGCACAAGGACAAGACTGCACCTTGGTCGTCCAGCAGGCAAGGTTATCTTCTTTGGGACACGATAAACATCCTTCCTGTGCCCCCAAGGGTCCAAAACATAATCACTAGACAACCGCGCAAGTGAGGCACGTTTGGCTGCAGCAGGCTTGGCAGAGGCCTGTCGACGGAATCGCGAGAAATCGGTGCGCTGCTTGCTGGAGGCGGGTGCTGAAAAAGACTGCAGAGCTCATAGCAGCCGCAAGACAGCTCTGATGCTCGCATCTCAGTATGGTCACTTGGAAGCTGTACGTTTGCTGCTGGAAGCGGGTGCCAGAACAGAGATTGCCGATAATCGCAAGACAGCGTTGGTCTTTGCATCTGAGTGTGGTCACGTGGAGGTTGTACGATTACTGCTGGCAGCTGATGCTGGAAAGGAGGTTGCTGACCCTCGTGGCAAGACAGCCCTCATGCTCGCATGTGAGAAGGGCCACTTAGAGGTTCTACGTTTGCTGCTGCAAGCTGGCGCCGCAATAGATGGCACAGATGTTGGCGGCAACACCGCCATAATCCTCGCATCTCGGAATGGTCACGCTGAAGTTGTACGTTTGCTGCTGGAGATAAGTGCTGGAAAGGAAGTCACAGCCCGTCATGTCAAGGCATCCCTACTGTTCGCAGCTGAGAGGGATCACTTCGAGGTTGTACGTTTGCTACTGGAAGCTGGTGTTGCACAGGATTGTAGACAATGACGGCAAGACAGCGTTAATGCTCGCATCTCGGAGTGGTCACTTCAACGTTGTACGATTGCTGCTGGAAGATGGTGCTAGACAAGAGTTGACGGACCGCCGCGGCTGTTCAGCCTTGATGCTTGCGTCTGCGAAGGGTCGCTTGGAGGTTGCCCGATTGCTGCTCAAAGCGGGTGCTGCAAAAGATGGCACGGCCAATGACGGCAAGACAGCATTGATGGTGGCATCTCGTGATGGCCACGTGGAGGTTGCACGTTTGCTGCTGGAAGCTGATGCTGGAAAGGAGTTTGCTGACCTTCGCGGCAAGACAGCCCTCATGCTCGCATCTGAGTGTGGTCACTTGGAAGTTGTACGTCTGCTGCTGGAAGCTGGTGCTGCATCAGATTGCACGGACGATGACGGCAAGACATCCTTGGTACTCGCTTTTGAGAAGGGTCACTTGCAAGTCGCACAGGTTGTTGCTGGAAGCCGGCGCTGATAGATGGTTGGCTCAGTTTTCAGCACGGCAACGACAGTTATGGCTTTCGCTGCTGGAAGCGGATGCTCACAGATGTAGTTGCTACTGCACAAGCTTCATGACAGTGCATCTTTGCATCTGACAAATGGCGCACAACACCCTGAAACCTGAACCAGACACCATCGACCTCATACTTGTCGCTGCTCCTAAAAAGGGGACCCTTAGGGGCGTAGCGGGGAGGGGGGTAGGGGGCTCTACTTCCTTAAAAAGGCCTTGTTAGGCCCTTCGTACACGCTCCCCCCAACCCCCCTCTGGGTTCTTATGGTTGACATTCTGTAAATTACACCATTGGAGTAACGCGGGAATATCAACCCACAGTGCCCACACCCCCCTTTCAGACCCCGTTTAAACTCTGATTTTCGGAGCGCCCGAAGCATAGGCCAAAAAGCCCGAAGCCCGAAATCCACCCTTCCTACAATCTTTTGAAGCTGGCCGCTCAGTCCTATGACCTGCATCACACAGCTGGGTAGACTCTACTGGGTTCTCTGTTGACTTGGTAGATCCGAAACTCATGAACCCCTAAACCCTGAACCCTCCAACCCTAAGCCCTTAAACCTCAAAGAGCCTCTATGTCCTTCAAAAGCCCCTTATATCCTTATGATTAGGATGGTGAATTCTATCCTTACCATTATCACTGCTACTACGACGTCCCCTAAACCCTAAACCCCTAAACCCCTAAACCCTAAACCCCCAAACCCTAAACCCAAAAGAGCGCCGGGAATTTCCGACCAAGGGGCCGCCGAGGTTGGAAGCTCAGATTCCGGGGGGCATGCTCCGATCTGGGTTCATACTTTAGTTTGGGTTTAGGGTTTTATAAGGGGTTTAGGGTTGAGGGTTTTATGAGGGGTTTAAGGTTTAGGGTTTTATAAGGAGTTTAGGGTTTAGGGTTTTACAAGGGGTTTAGGGTTTAGGGTTTTACAACGGGTTTAGGGTTTTATAAGGGGTTTAGGGTTTAGGGTTTCGTAAGGGGTTTAGGATTTAGGGTTTTATAAGGCGTTTAGGGTTTAGGGCCAGAAGAGTTCTGCAAGGGTTTTTTATAAGGGTTTTCTGGTGAGGGTGTTGTAAGGGTTCACGGAGTTCTAACAGATGCTATCGGGGTCTCGGTAGGTTTTATATAAGGCTCTTGTTTTCAGGCACTTATAAGGGTACTGTAGTGGTGGGTTGCTTACGAGTGGTGTGTAAGAGCGCTTCAACGGGGTGAATTCTGAGGTTTTTGTGCTTTTGAAAGGGTTTGTGAGGTTTCTGCACGGGTTTTTAAAGTGGCTTGTGAATGTTTAAGGGTGTTTCGGGGTTAGGGCTTTAGGGGTTTTTTGAGTGTTTAGGGTTTTAAGGATCAGGGGTTTAGGGTTTTGAGCTTCGGATTTAGGGCTTAGGGGCTTAGGGTTCAGGTTCAGATTGAACATATTCGTCCAGGACATTTTTAGGTGGGTAGTTACCGTTATAGGAGCCTTATAGAAGGTCTATATACCTTATAGAATAGAAGCCTTCTAGAAGCCCCTGTATACCCTAAACTCCCCAGGTGCAGTTTCCGTTAACTTCGGCTGGGGGACCTGGGCTAAGAGCCAGGTTCTGGGTTTGGGGGTTGAGGCTATTTAGGGTCGAGGCTCGTTTCGGGATCCTTTGTTCATATTAGGGGTTTAGGGTTTAGGGTTGAGGTTGGATACTGCCCCCACTCAGTAACAGTTGAGTTGTATTCATACTATTTTTTTTGTACGGCCCTCAATGGTAGGCCCTCGTAGAGGCTCTTACTGTATGGGGGCAGTACCCAAGGTTGAGGCTCGTTTCGGGTTCCTTTGTTCATAAGCTCCCCCTTCGTTGGGGGGATGTTTCGGAAGTTCGACAGAGGAAAGTCAGCCTAAGGGACACGAATAGAGGGCCCTAAATACTTACCCAGATTATTCCTTTAGAGTGTTCCTTATTATAAGTACACCATAAAGCACCCAAAAAAGCTCAGTCTAATCATTGAGTAAAAAGCCCCGTTTAAGCACTTGAATGGTCTGCGGCACCAATGATTTCGAACCACCGAAGCAGGATGTCAAAAGTAGGTCACCGGCAGCCCCTTTGGTTTCGGACCCATGGCACCACTGCTAGCTGTTCCTTTTGATCGTTGTGATGGACTCTGTAGATTGCTGCTGTCGTGGTATCGGCTCTTGGCTATCCGAGTTGCCAGCACATAGCTTTCTGACGAATCGGAAGTTGAAAGCAATGCCGAAAGCCAAAGCCACCGATACAACCGCGTGCAAGAACCGAACCAGGATGGTTAGCCTGAGCACCACGGATGCTACATCTCCCATCCCACCAAGCTAAACGCGAAGGCCGAACTGAAGAGATCCCAAAGAAGGGCTCTGCAATAAATTTCCGAGTGCCCGGATAAAACCCCAGACCAAAGTCATACTCAGAAGACCGACAACACCCTAAACCCCGAACTCTAATTCAAAGAAACATACTTCAGCTACGGGCTGCTCGCGAGGACTGACTTTGAATCTTCGACGTGTCCTGCCTAGAGCGATTTGCATGTCTGCTTCGGGTTAGGGGCTCAAAGGTTTAGGGGATAAAGATTGGAGATTTAGGGCTGCAGGTGTTTAAGATCGGAGCTTTGAGGGTCGGTGTGGAATTTACTTGGGTGGTTTAGGGCTTAGGTGTTCATGAAGGTTGGTGAATCAAAAGACTGATGGACGGGCCACTGCGCTGGCCCAAACATATCGGGTCGGGCGAAGCGGGCCACAACCCCAAGTTGAAGGCTCCTCATAGTCCCCGTACCATTGTAGTGTAATATAACCCAAAAGCCTATCCTACTTATCAACGCATCCATGTTTTCGCACACGGGGGGATAACTGCACCTACTTTTTGCTTCTTCTTGTGGATGGGAGGTGAGAGGGGGGATGATGTTCTGTGCTTTAAGATGCATCTTGATGAGGCTCTTGGACAGGAAGTAGTAGATTGAACGTAGCGCTGGCGAACATACCGAAAAGTACCACGCTTGTCACACGAAACAGGGTTTAACATAGGATTGAGAATCTACTGAAGCAACCCGTCGTGTGATCATCACATGTCTGTTCATGTCACGATCTATCATATCATGTCGTGTCATATCATGTCATCTCCTAGCTTTTCAGATCATGTCATGTCAAACGACGGGTATGTTGAACCCTGTTTCGTGTGACAGGCATGGTACTTTCGGTATCTTCGCCAGTGCTACTTTCGATCTGCTTCCTGCGCAAGAGCCTCACCAGGCCGTAGGCGCCTCTAGCTTGTCCAACACTCGAGTTTTAAGCGTTTCCAAGCCCTAAACGTAAAAAAAAAATGTGCCTTCAACAAACCCAAGGGGAAGCCTGTTTGCTGTGTCAGGCGCGGTAGAGTCGATGCAAAACGTCCTTTTCCAAGGGCGCCGTTCTCTCCCCATGAGGATTATTTCAGCTCTTATTCAAAAGAGCCTATGCTGATTCATACAAAGGTCGTATGTTAGATGAAGTCTACTGGAAGACATCTATACCAAGCCCTTTCATATATATATATATAAGGATTACAAGAACTAGGAACATCATTCCCAAGGCTGCAACAGCATAACCAGTTGATTAAGCCTTGTTTGGGGTGGGGGGCACGAAACTCAGTAGGCCTTACACCCCAGCTGAGCCCGCACAGATAGAAGCCACAAAGCCCGTGCTGGTATTAGGGGTTTAAGGTTTAGGGTTTAGGTAAGTTTTGAACCCTAAACCCTAAACCCAAACCCCTAAACCCTAAACTTTGAGCTCGGCAACCAGGTTACCAGACGAGCAGGACGCGGTCCTCCACCACCGAGCTCGACCGCTCCCCGACAGGCCACGGCTTTCCCATCCGGGAGTTTTTTTGGGGAAGAAATATCCCTTTAAAACCCTAAGTTTAGGGGTTTAGGGGTTCAGGGTTTAGGGTTTAGGGTTTAGGGGTTTAGGGGTTTAGGGCCCACAGCCCTGAACCTTAGGCTCTAAGACGCAAGGTTGGGACTCTCACTCCTAAAGCCCTAAACTCCCTATGAGTTTGAACTCTTCAGAGGATCCTTTCAGAGGGGACCCTTTAAAGGAAGCCCCTACCTTAAAGGAAACTAGAGGTGGGGGAGTTTAGGGTATATGGGGCTTCTATAAGGCTTCCACACGGTACGTAGACCTTCTCCAAAGGCTCCTATGACGGTAACTACCCTGTGGGAACTCTGAACCTGGCTCTAAACCCCAAATATAAGCCTATGCATGCCCGGAACCCCAAAGTTTCGGCCCTTTAAGGGACCCTTAATGGAAGCGCCCCGAAACCCCTGAACCCTTAAAGCCTAAACCCTTAAACCCTGAACCCTAAAACCCTTAAACCCCTAAATCCCTAAACCCTGAAGCCCCTAAACCCTTAAACCCTTAAAGCCTAAGCCCTAAACCCCCAGAGCCCCAAAAAAATCTGACCACCTGACCGTTCCTCAGGTCGCAGTCTTCGCTCCCGTGGCAGCAAGAGCCGATTGACCTCGAAGGCTCCCCAGAGTGGAGGGCTGTAGGGGCGTTTTGGGGGGGTTAGGGTTTAGGGCTTTAGCGGGTTGTTTGGGGGTTCAGGGTTCTCGGCTTTGGGGGTTTAGCGGTTTTTTGGGCTTCTTTTTTTTTTGGAGGGGGGTTTAGGGTTTAGGAGTCTGGAGGTTTAGGGGTTTCGGCTTTAGGGCACTAGGGTTTGGGAGTTTTGGTTTGGGACTTCTTGAGTGGTTCTTGTGAAGCAGTGTAATTTGAATTACCATAATCAGGACCTCCGGTAAATACTAACACTATGGGTTTCTTGACTGGTTATTGTTCAGGGATTTGGGAAAGAAGCTTGCCACAACGTGGATCGACACTACACCATATGGGTTTCTTGAAGACTAAGCTTGCTCTAAATGGAGTTTTGTACGAGCTCCTATGGCGGGCTCATGGGGCTGTAAATGGGATCCTTGTGTTTACGTAGTCTCTCTCTTGCCCTTAGGAGGGGCTCGTCAGTCCTGAAACTCACAGCCGCCGAAGTTCGGGAGGGTCCAGAAGAGTAGATCCCCACTTCGGGACCAGGAACCCTTTGAAAGAAGAATTTCTTTGGGGGGGATGCCTGCGTCTCTTTTGGGCAAGCCCTTCCAAGATTCCTAGCATCGCAGGGTGGAGCGTTGTGCTTTATCGTGCCTTACATCCTGATTCTTTGCCGTTGCTTCTATTGAGCTGAGGTCTGCATTCCTGTTTCCGTTGTATTTCCAATGCCGCACAGACAGAGTGCTTTGACCAGTAGCAGGCTCATGCGGCAGATTTTGCATTCGGGCCATTCCTGACTTTGTTTGGCCTGACCCGACGTACAAGCCTGTGGCTAAAAGCTTGGAAGCCTTGAGTGACAGTGTCAACTACGTGCATTATGCACAACATGTCCGAAAAAGGTGGAGGAGCCATTCAGGTGTCCTATCTTAGGTCTTTAAAATTTATAAGAGCTCTGAAGCTTGTCACAAGGGTCTTCTTGCTTACAGTGGTTCAGTCCGACAGAAGTTCTGTGCCGGCAGCCCGCTACGAACACAAAGTAGTACTGCTCCTATCAGCCGATCACAGCTTCAGAAAAACCGAGCGACCCTCGTGCTTCTAGGATCATGATAAGCCCCATCTTTTCAGAAGCCCCCCCCCCCTCCCCCACAGAGACGCCCCTTCTTATAGATCCTGTAAGGGCCCAGATGCTGCCCCAGGGCCGGAGGAGTGCCCAGCAAGTGAACCGCGACATGGAGGCGATTACTGGAATGGTTTTATTTTTGGTGCTGTTTCTGGGTATTTTATGGTGTGTCGGGTCTTGGGTTTCGGGCTTAGAGTTTAGAGGCGAGGATTTTGGGACTTTTGGGTTCAGGTCTGCGGCTTTCGGCTTCAAGCTTCCGGGGTGTGGCCTTTTGTTGTGTTCAGAAAGCTGAGTGCTTGAAACTGAAGCCGTTGGCACTGATTTAGGCAGCCAAAATCAAGGGTTTTGGTTGCCAGGATGCAATCTTCCTCCAAGACCGTCACCGCGACATCCGTCACATTTCAAGCTTTCAGACTTCAGGATGGTTGGCCGCCCGCTGTTGGTGTGCATGTTTGGCAGACCTCCGGTCCACCATCATGCTAGTCCTCCATGTACCCTACCACTCCTTTTGGGACTCAGCTGGGACCTCAGCCTTGACGTTTTGGGTTTCCTCAGGTTGCGTATAGTACAGCCTACGAGGTTCAGTTTTAGAAGGTGTCCTAAGTGCCATGATGCTGGGATACTCGAAGAACTCTGAGTAAGTGGGTTTAGGGCTCAGGGCTCTGTGTTTCAGGCTCTTCGTTACCAGCTCTCATGCAAGCTCCCTTCACATATCCGAAACCTCAAAAGCCCGAAAGCCAAAGCCTGGACAGGAGTCCTTCCTGAGACGCTTCCGGACCGCCAAGGAGGCGACGAACAGTTCGACCATCCGAGAAGTAGGGGGGTTTGAAGAGTTCGAAACACTGTTCCTCGGAGACTCCAAGAATGATTGAAGCCTTTGTACCCAGACCCCCTTACTGGATCGGAGAAACAGAAACCTCCAAGAAGCTACCCTCCTGGTTTTTATGGCTTGGGATAGGCCTGTTTTGCGGGGGCTGTCTTATTGTGAGAGACCCTTTGAAAAGAGGGTAGTGGGTCGGTTGTTTTGGGTTTGGAGAATTTGTGCGCCATTTCCCGGAGACGAAGCACCGGCTCTTCATCCCGAAACACAAAGACAGAACCCAGAGTTGCGTGCCCGAAGGAATGTCTTGTTTTCCAGGGTTCAATGTTAGATTTTTTCTGGGGTCTGGGCTAGTGATGTGTTTTATTTCGGTTCGTATCAGTCCAGGATTTGGATCCTAGCATTTGCACCCCAAGGGAACGGAAAGTGGGATCAGTCCCCACACCATAGTCCGAACCTCTGATATCAAGCCGAAACTAGGGCCCGAACCTTGAACCCTAGAACCATCCTAGAACTCCTCAGCCCTGAAGCGGACATGATCGTTTGCAGAGAAAAGACGCTCAAAGCCCTTGTCCACCGCATAAGGCCCTGTTTTCTGCCGCTTGCGACCTTCTCCAGCATGAAAGTACTTCTTTAAAGCTCTCCCGACTCTCACAGGGGCCCCCAGTGTTTAGGTTTTAGTAGGGTTTTGCGAGGGTTTAGAGCTGTGATTGCAAGAAAGTTTTCCACCGACCCAAGGATGGCTTGACGGCTGCAGCGCCGGAAACCTCTGAGGCAGGCCTCCTGATACCCGGTATACGGAACAGGCTTTAAACAAACAGAACCAAGCCTTGCACAGTTAAAGGAATATGCGAGCTCAAAGTGATATTGGGCTCTCCATGTCCAGCGTTTTGAGGTGTTGGAATCCTTTTTGTTAGGGGTTTGTCTTTGAAAATTATTTGCTTGCTTGGGAGTTTCGTAGCTGTGTGCCTGTTTTGGCTTTTTGTTGTGGTTGGGCATAGGCTGCGGGCTCTAGGCCGGGAGTTAAGTACTTAAGGGTTAGAGTTTCGGTATGTTCCGATGTAGAACAGCCTGCCAGCTGTTGGGGTGTGCTGAGGCATGCAATCCGATTGAAATTCTATGCCATAGAGCTCCTTCTGACACAGTGGATGTTAAGACCAAGTTTTTGCTGAGGTGGTTTCGAACCCTCGTTCTAGGCGGCGAGCAGAGCGCTGGTTGCCACTAGACTCACTAGACATAACACACGGCCCAATACATTTTGCACAACCCTTTACATGCACCTCGATTTCGGGTTCATAGTCTTGGTCTTATTGCAAGCGAAATCTGACGGATTTAATCCCTGCGAGTTTCCTATGCTATGTTACACCCACGAGGCACGCGCACGAAAGCCACAACATTCACTGACATCCTGCTCTATAAGGGTTCTGCGGTGCTTCTCGGTGTCCTTCCGAAGCTGCCTTTTCCGCGCAGCAAGTGATGTCGCTGCACCAGCTGGCCATCTCTGTGAATGTTTCGGCACTGCACTCAGGAAAGAGTCAGTCCCTGTTCGGCTTCTCACACTGTTCAGGGTTCAGGGCCTCCTTTTAAGGACAGGATTGCAGGAATTGCAGCAACAAGGCCGCTTCGCTGTTTTAAAAGTAGGTGTACGGACATACATAAATACATATACATACATACATACATACATACATACATACATATATATATACATATATATATATACATATATATATATGGTTGTGCCTATGTACCCCTATTGTGCGTTGCGCAATTGGATTGCTTAGCTACAACCCTGTAAGGTTGTTGGGCTTGAGACTTGAGTTACTTTAGAAAATCGGGGCGCACCACCTGTAGCAGAATGAGTCATTGACATGCGAGACATGTTTCATTGGCAGTAAAAACGGCAGTTCTCTCATGGGCAACCGAGTAGAAACAGGAACGAGACGGTACAAACAAGATGCAAGTTGACTAGCAGGGATGAGTCACAACTGGGTCCGTTGCGGCCTGACTCAGTGCATGCCTTCAGTCCACAGTCAGTTTCCATGAAACCACAAGGATAAAGGGGTCTGTTCTGCGAATGCGGGAGCGTTGCTCGTATCAGATGCAAGAATGTCAAACTTAGGAGTCCTGGGGCAGGTGGCATGATGCAATCCCTTGCTGCAAGACATGCCTAGTGACTAGCGCGATGCTGAGAGACCTTGCCGTCGGATATTGAAGAAACGCCCTTCCACACAACTCCGCAACTCCACATCGCAGGATAGGCACAGTCTCTGCGCGCCGAAATCGAAAGCTCAGGTGGAGGGAAGCAAAGTGCCACCATGAACGAGAATGGTTGGCAGACTATTCGTGCTGTGTGTTCAAAATTCAGAGCATTTTGATTGTCTAGCTCATGTGGTGTACCACAGGCAACAGACACTTCGCCAGAAGATTTTCCTTCCTGTTCGCAACGCAACGACCGGCTTTTCACTCTGCGATCCACAACCCGACAGGAGACACCCTAAACCCTAAACCCTGATCAGATAAACCCTGAAAACCCTCTAATCCCTCCAATCCCCCAGCCCTAAACCGAAGACTTGAACCTGAGTTTATACAAAACTCTGAAAAGGAACCCTTTGATACGAGAACCCCCGAAGAAACGGAAGCGGATCCTTTGAAAGGAACCCTAAGTAACGGAACCCTCAAAAGGAACCCTAAACGCCCTAACCCTTAAACCTCTAAACCCTAAACCCCTAAAAACCCTAAAGGTTGAAAACCCAAAACCCTTAAAAACCCCCTAAACACCCTAAACCCCTAAACGCCGGCTTCCGAGTTTGATGACGCTCGACTCATCAAGACGGCCTTCGATCTCTATGTCTGAGCCTCGAGATTAGGGTTTAGGGGTTTAGGGTTTAGGAGTTCAGGGTTTAAGGGTTTAGAGGTTTAGGGTTTAGGGGTCTAGGGTTTATGAGCCCAGCACCCCTTAAGGAATATACCATACCCATGAAGTTCTACTGCTCCTTAAGTAGCCTTGGAGCCTTCTCGAGATCCCAGATTTCTGGAAGGATCCCAACCAGTAGGGGTTGAGTCTAGGATATTTTCAGGTGGGTAGTTACCCTTATAGGAGCCTTATTATAGCAGGCCTATATACCTTAAACTCCCCACCTCTAGTTTCCTTACTTGAGGGTGGTTGGACCATAATATTGTCTTCGCTCGAGGCTCTGCAAAGCAGCCACAAGGCGATATTGTGGCGGTACCTTTAAATGCACTCCCTCGCCTCATGAAGTCCTTGCAAAACCCTTTTAACCCTTATGCAACCGTTCCAAAGCCCCAAGCCCCAATGGTTTGGGCCCAAAACCGTAAACCCTGAGCCCTTAGCCCTTAAAGCCCTCGAAAGATCCCCTTTCTCCTGAAGCTCAGACCCTATGAAACCCTGTGTACCCCTAAAACTCGAAACCCTAAATGTTAGACGTATTCACGCTATATAGCTATAGTCTACTTACCCCAACACCCTATGAAGATTATAAAGGCTCTATGTAGGCTTCAACACGTCTTTCGCTTTCTGTCCCGTTTTGATGTGGGGCCTCCCTCTGAAGACTGAACATGAGGGAAAAGGACGAAGGGTACCCTTGTACCCAGAGAACCCAATACCCTTTAATTAAGGAATATGGCTTAAATCATAGTATTAAGGCCCCTTTTTTTTGAAGGCATATTCCTTAATAAAGGGGTATTGGGCTCTCTGGGTAGTTTCACAGAGGGGTTGCTGGAGAACCGAGCCTCAGCGTTGGAGCTGATTACTCATCAAAGCAAGCATTGCACAGCAACTGGAAGGGTGCATTGAACCCTAAAACCCTAAACCCTAAACCCTAACCTTACGTCCTTCTATACCTCTCCAGGCTCATGACGCAACTGTAAGGCCTAAACCCTTACAGGTCGGAAACCGCTCCTAAACCCTCAAGCCCCCATAATCTTGAACCCTAACATCTTCACTATGCAGGTCGGAACAATCAGCATTATTATTCTTGAGGGTTCCTTATTTTAACTGTAGTAATGGTATAACTTATCCGCAAGACCCTGTTCCAACCCTTAAACGGCTCCTTCAACCAGTAAACCCTCTAAAAGCCTGCGAAGTTCCAAGGATTCCAGCTTCCAGGGATTGAAAGGCCCCTGAAGGTCTTAAGCTGTCCAATCCCAGAAAGGTTTAGGGTTTGAGGGTTCAGGGTTTAGGGTTTAGGGTTTCTGAGTGTCCTATTGTTTTATGTTGGTTATGAGACTCCAATATCCCTTAGCTCTGAACCCTTAGCCTTCAGTTGTGATCGGATTCCAGTACCCAAACACCCCGAAACGAGCCCTGAAATCGTAGCAAAAAAATCCGAGCCCAAGTTTTCCGCTATAACTGTTGTATGGCTGCAACGGGAAAAACTAAATTCAAAACCCAGGCTACCCCCTTCAGCAAGCTCAAAGCAGAGGCCTCCGGTAAGGACTCCCTTGAGTACGGTGAATTCGTCCAGGCCTCCAGCGGGGTGTTCTAGCTTCCAGGTATATTCCCCAACCAGGGGAGAGGAGCTTTTGGGGTGGCTGCTAGGGTTTGATGGAGCTGCAGGTTGCGACAAACTCTGGTCTCCCGGGGAGACCAGGGTTTCTTTTAGTGCTTTGATTATGTTACTATGTTGGTTTTGTGTCTTCCTAGGACTTATCGGCTGTTAAGTGCTTTTTCATTTTATATTGGTTAAGGAAACGGTGGCTCAGGGAATTTGGTATGTGGCCTACAAGTAGAGGCACAAGTACCCTACATGGAGTGCGTTCGTAGTTTACTCCGACATCTCCGTCCATTGCTCCTTCACCTAGTTCCGGATTCCTGAAGCATCCCCCGGAACCCGTTTATAAACATATAGATCTCACAGGAACTTTTCCAAAACAGAACGTGCATCTGTGGTTGCTCAAGCTTCCTGGCGCATAGACAAAAACACTGACTTTCACAAGTGGCCCCTCGCCGCAGCTGGCTGCCTGCAGCTGGAAGTTCTGACAAGTAGGCCTTCAGATCTGGCAACTAGGAGAGAGTTTTGGGTTCCCAGTACCGCTACAGTAGGCAGTCAGCTTGACCCCGAACTTCCAAACCCCAAAGCTTTTATGTCCGTACAGGTGGTCTTGCACCTGCACGGGACAATGAACAGTGCTTGCACCGCACGGGCGCTCAGCCTTCATGCATCGCAGTTGGTTTTCCATGCCTCTGCAGCTTGCAGTCGGTTGACACAGACCGAGTTTGCCAGGAACGTGCCGAAGAGACATGTCCATACCTCCACTGCCTCAGGCCACGACGCTTTCCCAGTGCGAGACGCTTTGTGCGATGACCTTTCCCGGTGGTGGCAGAGCACTCAGACTTGGGCGGTGCTGTAGTGGTGCAGCAACAGCGGAGCCTTCGAGCCACTCCGCTTGGTGCAATTGCTAGAGCAGTGCTAACCGAGATGTGTGTTGTGCAGGACTTGACGGCACGGTGGATTTGCTGAAGCTTCTGCAATGGTACACTGGCTTGTTTCGTGGATTCCCAACGTGGCAGCTACGGACTTAAGCTCCATGCTACCAAGTCCCATCCCCATCACAGCACAGATCTCTTCGGTGATTTGGGATTTGTCATGGTGATCTGCGGCCAGGTATTCGACCTACAGCTTCCAGGAAGAGTTGATCCTTTCTGCAGAGATGAGGCCGGGCTTCTGTCGCAGAGTTCTTCTGTCCATCCTTCCTGAAGTGTTTTCTTATAGAAGCCTGAATAATTACTTACAGTAACTATACTATTCCTTATAGTAGGTTGGGCCAAAGCCTTATTCTAATTATAAAGGCTTCTACAGTAGATCCAGACCCAAATAGAAGGACGCAAGCATCAGTCACGGTCAAACCAAGCAAACCTTAGTGCCAGCCCTTCTACGTAGCACAAAGGGAGTTCCTTCGGGCGTAAAATCCTATTTTTGCCTTGCACTCCACCTTGGTCCGAGGACCCTCCGGCGGCTCAGCCGTAAATACGGAGTTCCCTGGGAAGAGGTGGACAACGTGAAGCGCCACCGCCCAAGGGTGGAAGAGTGGATAGATGCGTCAGCTTATATTGAAGAAGATCGTGTGTAATGCGACATTTCATACGTCTGGCTGTCTTCACTCATTTTAGCGGGTGCGCTTTCGTTTTCAGGTCAGTTCGACAACGTTGACGAGGATGGTTCAGGCGACATCACCTTTGAGGAAACCGCCAGCTGCCTGCGTTTTTCGCCCCCTGACCTTGACTGTCATTCTCCGGCGGTCCTTTTCAGCCTGAAGCCTTACGTCCCCGAACCATTAAACG
>CAJNJA010056241.1:10142-24456 GCA_905231915.1 Symbiodinium necroappetens | reverse complement strand
TGAAGATCGAGTTCGACTGCCGCCCTGGTGCCATCGCCCAGTCCTTGGCTCTGCGAGAGCCCAAGTACCAGGAGACGGCAGCTTACTGCCACTTCGGCCGCGAGCCCTGCACGAAGGGAGGCATCAAGTTCTTTGAGTGGGAGAACCCCAAGGACTTGTCTAAGTACAAGGCCATGACCACGGATCAGGTGGATGCTGCACTGAAGGGCAGCACCTACCTGACAAAGTGGGTGGACTAAGTGTGCAGGCAATCCAGAAACTTGGATTGCCCTTCTGTCGGACCTAGACGGCCTGTGATGCCCCAGATCCGCCGGCCCCAGTGCCGGTGCGTTGGGCAGAACCAGCTGTCCTGTGCCAAGCAGCTCTTGTAGATATGTAAACCAATCCTTGTATCCAGCCTTGAGGCGTAGACTTGCGCTTAATGGCGGGCAACAAAATGGAGCTTCGGACAGGACAGTGGATGTCACTCACATGCACATTCCACGCCCTAGCTTGGTAGGTGGACTGAGGCACGTAGGCATGTCGTGACTTGTGGCCTCTTTCCTTTGTTTAGCTTTAGATCTGTTGTTCGGCCCTGCCTCAGTAGGCTGACACATCCTGACTTGCGAATCTACTGTCTGATGTGGCGGTCTGTTTTGTTTTGGGTGCTTGCATGCTTCATCGGTTTCTGTTCTTGTCGTTTCGGTTGAATTACATGTCACAGCAGCAAGCACAGAAATGATGGGGCCGGTTGCCTGAATCCGTGCCTGAGTGTGCGAGTCGAGACCTTATCGATTGAAGACAATAGTATGCTTCACTTCTGGGCAAAGGAGGGCTTAAATTGATTTGGTGTTCCCACTGCAAGACTGAAATTATTCAAGCCACTGTTGCTGTTAGTAATGCTAGTCACTGGTCACAGCTGGCTGGAGCTTGTCCAGGGACCGACCGTTTGGGGTTCAGCTCAACCAAAGTGTGAAGCAACGAATGAGCCCTGAGCATGATCGCCTTCGTCTTGAATCCTCCAAATATGTCCGCATGAGGTCCATGGCACACGCTAGAAAGCCTCCATTTCCGGCAGGAAGACCTAGTGTTCGATTTGCGCGAAGCTAACTGTACCAGCAGCCTTCATCATGCGCCACACCTGGTCGCGCATGCCCAACTCCATTCGATGTTTGTCACCACTGCGGTTTGAGCAGTTGACAGAACCCCTGCTGCAAAACTACAGATGCTAAAGGGGGTGGAGCTTGAGTTGCGGCTTGCTGTTTCATTTGTGTGGGGCTAATCGGCCCTCACGCGTTGCCTAGCGCTGCTGGACCCTCTGGATTTGGATGCAACGGCAGAGAGAGAGAGAGAGAGAGAGAGAGAGAGAGAAAGGGGGTGGAGGCTCGTTGCATCCTCTACAGCTACGCGTTGGCGATTTGTTTTTACGGCTGCGGTAGGGGGGTTGCTTCTCGCTCCTGTGGAAATCGGTGTGTGCTTGGTGTTTGCGCGCATTTTCAGGCAGATTGGCGCACGAGATAGGGCGCGTGCTGCAGGTTCAGAGGTCCCGTGACCGCTTGGAACATGCCTCGCCTGAAGTGTCCGAGCATCAGTGCCGATTTTTTTTGACCTCTCGTCAAACCATAGGACCATAATTCCTCTTGGTCCAAGCGCACACCGGGCGACCTCGCTTCGCAGAGGTCCCTGCTGCGCCGGCGTGGCCTGCTGGAAGGGCTCCCCTCCTTACCTGACGCCTGCTTTGCCTATGAAGGGCTTGGGCTTAGACTTTTTGTTGGGAAGTCTAGGTTCTGCCCATAATGTCGACCACTGGCCTCGAAGGCCTTCTGCACATTCTGCCTCTCTCCTTCGCCAGCCAGCTGAGGATGCGAAGACCATCCGCTCGATCTTGAACAGTGGCTTCGCTGTTCAGGCAAGGCAGCTTGTCAAACATGAGAGCAGGACGTGTCACTCCTTTGCCGCAAGGTGAGGTCCATGTCGACGAACTTGATGTTCCTGTTTGCAGCTGCACGGCTGATCTGGCTGAGGAAATCCACAGCATGCCTTGCACACACTTTCGGATAGAGAGGGAACAGGTACAAACCACCGTTTTCCATCCCACGCAGCAGTCCTTTCTGTTCGGATATTCAAACTGGCGTAATTAGTGTCGGTGGCAGAAGCAGCGATAAGACAAGGTGCGAAGGGTGACGGCCATAGATCCGTCGGGCGTGCAGGCGGCGGCTTACCAAGCAACGGCCTCAGCACGTGTGCCAGTGTCATGCGGCACGACATAGAAGTTCGGAGAGTGCGAACGCGCCCACAAGACGTGACGGTCTCCTAGACAACACCCAACTTCCCGAGCCACTCGAACCCCTGTGAGAGCTTTGACGCGAGCCTCCCAAGGTGACGCAGCAGTTCTGGAACCTGGGAGGACCGGAACCCTCCGCCCGAAGCTGGAAATGCTTAAGCCGCATTAGACACGAGTCTCGAGTCTTAAGTAGGAGACGTGACCTCAGGTCTACATTCCGAGACCCAAAAGACTCCAAGCAATGCCCTCACCCAATATGAATTCTATCCTCTAGGGTACCTTATTATAGCCATAGTGTTACATACCCCAAAGCCCTGTTCTCATGTTAGCAGCCAAAGCATTGCCAGAGTGCCTGTGGCACCAATGTGTGCACATGTCGAGGTCGGCGATGGGGTCAAACTATCCGCTGAACTGTTGACTGTAGACAGGGTGCTGTCTTCCTATTGACACGAGGGCCCATGTCATTTTACATAGACGGCCAGTTGTTACCCGACCCTCCCTTGCCCGGAGGCATTCTGTGGAACCAACGAGGTAAAAGGGAAAACATGTTGGGATCAATCACACGGTGATGATTTTCAATTCTGTGAAGGGCGGTGCGTCCTGCAGACCCACAGAGGTAGTGTCTGTTTTATTTTTGTTTTATTCCGCATGTGGGTAGTTCTCTAATTTAGGGTGGTTTTTTCTGGGTGCCGTACTATATTGGGGATCCAAAAAGGGACCCCAATTTAGAGAACTACCCATGTTGTATAATTTTCTAGTTGTTTGCAAATTAGGCGGCAGCCGCCACGAAACCCAACACCTTCCATCAGTGGATTGTTGGGCTGGGGCGTTGGGCGGAAAAAGGGCTTAGCCGAAAGAATCTCGGAGACAAAAACATCTGAAACCATGAAAAACCCACCGGAAGTACGGACTTTGAGCTGAGGGATTCGGCCTCGGAAAGCTGATCCCAAGCAGAATAGGCACTGTAAGCTTTGCGGGTTTCGGATGCCCACAAGTCTTCCGGATGTTTTACGGTTCTGCGGCCTGACCGGGGCCCTCAAAAGGAGGTAGTAGGACGAGATCCCTATTTGACAGTTTTCGTGTCCGGATGTTCAAAAACCAGGCTAACAGCAGTAATGCGAACGATGGTCGATACACTCGCACCGCTGGGCAATAACAACAGTAAGAGTAACCACCTCATCTTGACACCTCGTCACAGGATTCATTTCGCTGGCGCTGTCCTCTGCCGGATCCGGGTTAGTCCCCACAAAGTACTGGGGACAGGGCCTCTTGCAGAAAAATCTGGACACTTCGGGATTCTGGTTGAGTACCGTATCGGGTTTAGGCATTAGCTTGGGTAGGTCTCTTCGCAGGTTAGGTGCCCGGCTTTGGCTGTGGGTTCCGAAACGTTTACCAATTGAAGTCCATGTCGACTCCCATTGCAAGGCTCCGGGCATTCTGAGTTCAGCAGGTTCTCTCGCTGGGTGCTGTTAGCGGTGATTGCTGCGGTTCACATGCTTGGCCTGTTTCGAGGTCTAAACAGGCCTGGATGCAGAACTTGCAGCTACGGCTCCGAGCCAGTATAATCCAAAGGGCACAGGGACGCAAGCCTGCGACGCATAAGCTCACTCTCAGACAAAAGGGTGGATGTGCACCGGATCGGGAGATTTAGTCTGTATGACTGACGGTAGACAAGCTGAGGTGTGGATGAGGCACGTCATTTGGCAGACAGCATCCTGGCACGATGCATCGCATTCAGAGCAGTAAAAGTAAGTAAGCTCCTGTCATCCAGCCTGATTGTTCCTTTGTTTTCTGCCTGCAGCAGAAATGGGGCACCAAAAAACACTTAAGCCAAAGCAATGAAGCCTTCAATGCCGAATCGCAAAGCCCTCAAAGCAAAGGGTTGAAGCCCAAGTTCGGAACAAATCGAGTACAATGCCATCCCCTGAAGTTTGTATACGTTAGTGCGTATAGAATACCCTCGTATACCCCGACAACCCAATTCTAATTACGATGACGCATTCGTGAAACATCCGCAGAGGCACCCTAAGGATTGATCCCCAAGCCCCAAGCCTCCCAAGCTCTTCAAGCTAAGAGGTTCGTGGAAGGATTGAAGAGATCCAGTCAGCTGTCCCGAGGTTTTGGCGTTTTCAAGCACGAATGACTTCTTAAGAGGCCCCAACAAGTGGTTCCCTCGGGTCAGCCTCAATCCCCAAACGCTAAGTCCTGAAGCCGATTACCCCCTGAACTAGCATAAACTAAACCCTAAGCCTGACGGCCTAAGCCCAAAGGACTGTTTCTTTGGGGCTGCTGCCTGGGAATCTGCCTCTGCGCCCTGCAGCTGGCCTCGCTTCCACTGGTTGGCTTCATGGCACCAATCAAGGCAGGTGCGGCAGAGAGTGTTTCGGCAACTGCCGGCAGTAACAACAGCTAGAATGGCAACAATTTGTTCGCATGACTCTATCGGTAAAACCGCTAAATCTGAGATGAAAAGAAGAAGAAGAACAACAATAATAGTAATGACAACAATCAATTTCATTTGGCTGCTTGTGCAGTCTAAGTCTAAGCACTGGATAGCTATTGGGTGTCGGGATCCTTGGGCCTTCAGCGAGCTTCGTTCCTAAATCTTTGGCCAATACGCAAGTACAGATGACTGGAAGTCTTTGCCTTTGATATGCCTTATACCGCTGAACCCTACTGCCCGTCCTAGCTAGGTGGGAGGCAAGAAGGCGAATAAAAAACCACTGCCCTGCGAGGCCGTTCAGCAGGCCGCGAGGGCACCAGCGACCACTGGCGAAAGTCAGAGTGTTCGGAATTGTCTTTCTGGGGAAGCCTCCAGTGCGGTAATGTCGTGCTTGAATGAAGACAATATAAACTATATAGTCTATATAGCTCTTGTATTTTATAATCCCAAGCTTAACTAAATAAATAAATATAAATATAAATAAATAAATAAATATAAATATAAATATATATATATATCTGTGTGTGTGTATATATATATGTATCGTATTACAAGCCCGTATTTCAACTCCTATCATGCTGCCTGATTGCGAGCTGGATCCCGAGCTGTTCTGCTGACCCAGCGTGGGAAGTAACCCCTGTGGACCTCCCAAGCCTTTCCTGGAATTAGAGCGTCCGAATGCTAGCCGCAAAAGAGCTCCTCAAAAGTAGGGCATAGTGGCATAGTGTAAAAGTTGGTTGTAGAATGACAACATATCACAACGTCAGGAATACCAGTAACAATGCGAATTGTAACAACGAGCGAAAACACGCTTACCCTTTGCTGTCTTGACAATCGAACGAGATTGAAGTGAATCGACCTAAATCTGGAGCCAGCTTTTGAATCTGAAGGTTTAGGATTTTACCGTCTTTGGAGGTCTAGCGTTTTAGGGTTCAGGCACAAGTGGTCGAGGCAAAAACTGGGTTAGGAGCTCCTCCGTGCGATCATGAGTAGGAGGCCCCATATCTCCCATGCTTCTGATGAATAGCCCCATCAAAACGAAGCAATTCGCAAGAACAGCTCCCCTCCGCCAAACCCCACCTGAACCCTAATCTTCAGAGCCTGTCCTAGTGAAATCTTGATGAGACGTTAAGCCGTGAAGCCTACTGAAACCGTAAACTTCAGGAGCCGGAAGCAATTTCATAAGAAATCTTTGCTTTCAAACTCTGGGCAAGCTAATCGAAACAGGAAGGCTTCAGAAAAACCTTGAAACCCTCTCGTCTCCGGAGAGAGTCGCCTTTCCAGGCAACCAAACAACCCTCCTCTGCGGGCTCGTCCCAGTGAAGTAGGAAGCAAAAGTGCCCCAATTGTCTTGGACGTGAACGACAAAACCTCAAGGTAGACACCAGATAAACCTCTAGGACTTATCAGGCCTTCAAGACAACTTGCGTTTCAATTCGGAGCAACGCGGAGCTTAAATTACTTGTAGTTTTGGTCCTTCCAGAAGTAGTCTTGGCCCAGAGTCCTGGCCTAAGGCCCCAAAAAGAACTTGCTGAAAATGTGGGTTCATTAATCAGCCTATTCATCAGAAGCGCGGGTTAAACCCAAACTAAGCCCAAAGCGTGCCGCAGGCTGGGAAAGTCCGTTCACAAAGGTCTCGGGTGTTGCGGACCCTGCACGAACTCCTGTGGCTCAAGACTCCGAGCTGAAAAGCTCACAACTCCGTGGCGAGAGTCCATACGTTGACTGCGAGATACCGTCGCATCCTCGATGATGTTCACAACAGCCCTTGTCGTCCTCATCAAAGTGGTTTCGTGCAGACCGGAGGAAACTCCATGGGAGGTGATGCCGCCAGATCATCAGTCATTTCATCACCTTACCTTTTTGGAGGTTCTGCATGTGGAGCAGGGGTCGGAGCGGAGGGTGGAGCCCAAGACAGACACGATTTTGCGGCGGATGCCCAGCCTGGCAAACCTGGCTGTCCAAGGCCCTCATCTAGTTCTTCAGGCTTTGATGGGTTTCGAGCTGCCGGACGCGTTAGAAAGCAAGCAGCCTGGCTGTCCTCGGAAATGCGACTTTCAGCTTTTCTTGATTGCGGGGAAACCCTCTACCCCAAACCCTAAACCTATGAGGCTTTCAACCGTAAGACGCAGGTACAAAGATGACGCGACCTTGGGTACGGGCACCTTTGGCGTTACTTTCCTGGCCACCAGGAAAGCCGACAACCAGAAGCTCGGCTAGTAAGCGTTAGGGTTAGAGTTTAGAAGGTGTTGAGGATGTACGGGGTTATTTAGGCCCTTAAGATTTGTCCCTTTGATGGTTTAAGCGGATCCTAGGTAGGAATATTTCTTACAGGGATTTTAGGGCCTAGGGCCATCTGAGGAAGGTGGCTGTAAAGGTCTTCAAGGATGAGAAAGGATCTTGGGCGACGCCGGCAACGTGCAAATCAGTGCAGTGCCTTGCCGTTGTGACGTCAAGTGCTTCGGAATGTCTGGACACCCAGCGACTCTCAGCTGCTCAAGAGCCTTCTTTTCTTCCGTAGCAGTGGCCACGATAAACAACAGATGCATGTGCTCCGTGGCCTGGAGCTGCATCCGGATATGCTAGTCGTCGAAGCCGTGCCACCCCCAACCGTGCAGAAGGCCAACCCTTACCCACGCACATTGAACTAGTGGGGAGTTAGGTCACTGAACTGAGGCATCCATGACGCTGATAGTGAGGACAGGGAGGCCTCCGATCACGTGGTCAAGTGCCTCTACGATGGCATCACAGGTGACGTTGTTGTTCAGAGTGTGGCGAGCTACTAGTATGACTCTCACGCGAAGTGAGATGTCCAAGTACCCTTAATTTAACGTTGCTGTTTACACTCGCATGGCCCCCCAACCTGAAACAGATCATTTTTACGGCAGGCCGCCGCACTGGGAGTGAACCATATTACATCGAAATGAGCTTTGCTGGCCTCGACGATGTGGACAAATGGTGGGGGAAGAAGCTGAAGCAGAAGCTCGCTGATGGTGACTATGTGCAGCACTTGAAGTCTGTGGCCAAGGGCGTCTACTTCGGCCTCCGGTTCATGGCTGAGAGCAAGACCGCGAACCAGTGGGTTCATATGGACCTAAAACCTCAGAATATGGTGATCAATGAGGAGAGGGTCGTTTAACATCAATTCCTAAGCGTGTTCTTAATAATCAGCCAAAAAATCAATACATGAATAATGATTTTTTTGATAATACGAAAACAAAGCAACAGCGATGCGCGCAAAGTACAGAAAGGGTTCACCGCTCCTGTTGCCCGAAGTATTTTTCCCGCTTCGAGGGTTGCTTCGGCTCTGTTATATAGACAATAACCCATATGTCCTTGACATGACAGAGTGGACTCAGAAATTTCTGGTTGTGGTCGCAGCAGCCTTGCTGTCGTCATGTCAGATCACTGTGAGCGGGGTGCTCATTAGTACTTAAATCGACTCGCATCTTGTACTATAGCTATATAAAGAGTGCGCGTGAACAGGGCTATGGAAGGCTATAGCAAGGAACCCCAAAACCCACTGGTCCCCTTTGAAATGCATCCAAAGCTTCCCAAAACTGGGCGCAGTATCCCGCAAGTATCTACAAGGGCCCGCCTTTTTCGTACACATCCTGGACTCGTTGTTGTCTTGTTTCTTTGGAGGGGGGGGCGGGGGGGGCGCTGTTTTGGGTAGGGACGACGAAGCTGAAAGTCCGGAAGGACACCGGTCAAACGGTCATCGTCGACATGGGCACCGTGGTTTGCAAAGGGTTGCGGTGCCCGCGCCAGCTCAGTGGCACCACCCCAATCTTCCGACCCCCCGAGGTGGCGAGTCAGGATTCAGAGCTCTAGGGTTTACAGTAGATGGAGAGCAAATAGCCTCAATTAAGACCAAAGTTTGATTAAAGCCCAGCGCTAATTGCCCTTAGTCCGGTTTCCAACTTCTTGGGGTTATTTGCTATAGGGTCCCAGGGTATGGCTAGACCGGGCTGCTGGATAACGGCAACAAGGGTTTAGGGTTTCGGCGGTTTCAGAGGCAAGCGAACACCCCAGATCTGAAGCACAGGCTGCTGCTTTCCATTGAGCTTGAAGAGATGAGGTCGCAAGCCATAAATCCCAAATATACCAAAGCCTTCTGTAGCAGGCCCATATATACGGCCTGAGGAGCTCTTTAAGGTACTGTGCGGTTCGGTACGTAGTTACACTCAAGGGCCTTATGTTAACTTATGCTTATTTAGCCGATGACATGGCCACTGAAAAAACGTTCTTGCATCGTACCAGACAGCGCTGAGGTTTCACACCTTTCTCTCTTTCAGCAACAAGTGGAATGGCACGAGCCGGTGTGGTCCTTCGATGTACACTCAGCTGCCCTCTCCATCCTTGGCATGGCAACGGATGGGAATTCTGGGTTGGTGATGCCAGGGGGAGTCTCCCTTGCCGCAGTACCAGTCCTTCCAGTCCTGCTAACGAACGGAGCTCAGAACTCAATGTCAAATTGGGCTACTGTGCAGAAGGTTGTGGACTGTGCATCTGCCGTGGCCACGCCTGCAACGCAGAAGTTCTTCAATGCCTTGGTCCAGTGTACGAGTGATATCTCCATCGAGCACTACAAGAAGTTCCTGGTTCTTGCTTGTTAATGAAGGAACTTCAATTTTCCGCTACAGTACCGCAAAGAACATGGTTCCCTTACTCTGGTAACGGTAACGTGGTTTCAGTTCTTCAGCAAGAACCCAGGTTATTCGATGAGCGTCTTGAGGCGATCCGGAAAGCAACTGGCAACGAGCGAAAGGCAGCGTGGGCGAGTCTCGTGCACTGCCGCACCTCCAAGACGCCTGCCACCACCCTCTACGCTCTTCCCGACTTGAAGGCCCTGAGAATCGCACTCCAGTTATTGTGTTCTAAAACCTCGGGTTTTGAGTTTAGGGTTTCCGGTTGAATTTAGGGCTGTGTTGGTGCGTTTAGAGTTGTTGGGGCATGATGAAGGCTTCGGGTTTCAGTCGTTGGTGCTCCGGTTTTAGGTTCTAGCGTCCAGGCTTTTAGGCCCCAAACCCTGTGGCCTATGTGCCTTCGACGTACCAGGAACCTCGCCCAGGCAAGTCCGAGCGTGAGTGCTGAAACCCCCAACCCTGAACCCTAAATCCTAAGCAAGAATCCCAAACCCTGCAGAGCCCAAAAAACCCGAAGACAAAGAAGCCCCGAAAGCCCTTCCAGTCGAATCCCTACTTGTTGCACCCGGGTTTAGGGCTTAGGATTTGGAGTCGGCTCGCCCTGAAGACCTTTAGGATGTCGCCTTGAGTTCTTTTCCAATCAGGCACCTAACAGCGATAGTAATACGCCGGAAGAATCTGTTGCCTAAGGTTCAGTGACTAGGGTTCAAAGTTTGATGGTGTTGGTTCCTGTCAGGTCGACCCGCCCAAACGCCAAACCCTCAACCCAACCCCCACCCTAAACCTTAACCCCAAGCCCTAAACCCAAACCACGACACCCTAAATCCGAAAGCCCCAGAGGCTCAATGCAAACCCGAAAGGCAACGCAAGTGCCGAAGTTCTTCTGGACCCTGGTGGATGACTGGATGAAAACAGGCTTCGACGAGGTACTCTTGAAGGCACCGACCGCACGATTTTGAGGTTTGTACGTAGGACCTTTAGGGTTTATGTGGGGGGGGGGGAGGGGCCAAGGTTCTAAGCAGTAAGCCGGCGAAGACACCCGCAGTCATCCCCAAAACATGTGTGAATCGCATGTGATGCGAACTCAGAGGCTACTTACTCCCCCTCGCCCCGAAGCCTTGATTGCAGCCAGAACGTGCTCTAGCAGGCTCATCAATGAAGCCCTGTAGATTTGGCGTTGCTCTACATTGTGGGCTTTTCTTGGGGTACCGGAAGTATAAGAGATATTTCAGGTATCCAGACAAGGATCCAAAGAAGGACAGTGTTCAAGAACCGCAATTATGCTGGCTTGGGAAACAGGTGAGGTGTCGGTGCTGCAGCTAAGCTGGAATCAATGTGCTGCTCTACTCGCCCCCCCAGCCGAATGCTGTGGCAGCTTCCCAAGCCTAAAGCCACAAGCCCTAAACTGAAGCACCCAAATCCCCGAAGCCCTAAAAACCCTGAAAAGAAATCCCATTGGAGTGAGGTTGCTGTGAATTCGTTGCTTGTTCACATAATTAGTAGTGGCTAAATTAGGAATTCCATCGGCATTTTGCTGCTGTTGCATAAGTGTGCTGCTGCATGTGGGGCCTTTTGTCACTGGTACAGTCCTTTGATAGGCACTTCTCTTGGTAGAGTAGCCTCTTGTCTTTGTCACATCGGATCACTCACTCCTCATCGCGGTTATTGGATTTCAAATTTGGAGGGCAGATTCGTGACAAGGATCGTTTCATGCGGTAGAGATCGTTGCCCTGTGTCGCTCGCTAGGGCTTATATAGGGCTTAGGCATCCTCGCAGGCCAATCTACATCGCAGTTGCACAGTCGTCAGGTACTCCCATAATGTACTTCGCTAGTGGGCATAGATCCTCAGCCATGCAAGAGGGGAACACTTAGGCGAGTGTCGTGTCAGAAGAGTCGGTGAGTACTGAGTCCTGAGTCACCTGGTGTAGACGTAGCTGCGGGTCTTCTTCGGGGGTATTTGGAAGTGCTCCTTCGGTCTCGGAATTCATTGTTCAGACGCTGTCACTGTCATGTCAGACCAGATGTCAACATGAAACCTTGAGTTCTGCAGGGTGTGTGTGTGTGTGTTTTGTCCAAGCTTTCTCTTCTATCTGCTTTCACCCGCCGAGTGTGAGAGCCGAAACCCTAAACCAAGAGTCAGAACCTTCTCGGAAGTGTTTCACCACATCCGACTACTCACCAACTACGTCGCCTGGCTTGTCCGAGTGTGAGCGCCAACCGTAAACTCCTAAAAACCTTACCCTAAACCCCCAAAAACCTTACCCTAAACCCTCTTGGAAGGCCTTGAGCACCGAGCCAACTGAGCGCCCCAAGCCCAGCAAGATCCTGGAAGCGTACCTGGGTTGCCTTTTAGGGTTTAGGGCTCCTGGGAATTTTCGGTGGTTAGTTAAGGGCTAGTTTGAGGTTGAGGGTTTGGGGTTTGGGGTACGGGTGTTGTTCTGGAGGAAGGGTCTTTCGACATATCTTAAATACTGGGAAAAGCAATGAAACAAAGGTCCCCAAAAAGGGTTACGAAGTTGAGGATTCAGGGGCCCTACACTCCATGCGCTGAACCTGAACCTGAAGCCCGAAAAAGAGCCGGTGGTTTAGGGTTTAGAGGGTTTGGGGCATTTCAACAACGTGCAGGGAAGGGCATGGAAAAGAAGGTGAAGCTCGGAATCATCGGACTGAGTGCGCTGGCTGCACTCGCTTGCAGCCTGTGCCTCTTCAATCCCATGGCAGCTGTGGAATTGATTCCTCCGAAGCTGAAGTTCGGGCAGGTCCCGGTTGGCGGGAGAATGTATCTCTGGGCTTTACTGGCAGCTATCCCAAAAGCCCTCGCCGGTTTTTGGGCTTGTGTCTTTGGGTTGATTACAGGTGTCAGTGTGAGCACCCACTCTGATGCCCGAGATGCCTCAACAGGATCTACGGTGGAGCTTCGGGCCGTCTGATGCACAGCAAAACAGGTACCGCGAGTTGCAGCAGGGGTCTTTAGAAGCTTTAAAACAGTATTCCCTTATAGCCCCTATGTAGCTATACGATCCAAGACTACGAATCCCTATTCCTGGGATTATTACGGCCCCTTTTGTACAATTGAACACCCACTCGGTTCAAACCCAGGATTCTGGCCGCAATGCTGCAGATCCTCAACGGACTCTTGGCAAAAAGCCGATGGATTCACGCCGGTGCATTGTGAGCGGGTTCGACGGAGCATCCAGCGGGTTCAAGGCAGAGGTGTCCCGGATTTCCGTGTCAATGAAGGGTGATACTTTTGGCATGGTGCCTCCGCCACAGTGCCGCGCGGATTTTGAGAAAGGACGACGTCTCCTTGCATCGCAATCCTGCGCATTTTCACATCCCAAAAACCCGTGCTCCCACCACAGTGCCGTGTGTGTTTTGGGTGCGACTCTTCCAAATTCAAGTTCCCACCACAGTGCCGCGGGTGCCATGGGACGGTGTTGGAAGCCTCAGGGTGTTTGGAAAGGTTCTTGGGTATGTAGGTAGATTCTGTCACTGTTTGCGGTTAGCTCTGGAGAAGTTCTTGTCGCTGTTGTTGTAGCCGTCGCGCGCACGGCATTAGTGACGCAAAGCCATATTCTCATAGTGAGGGCTATTATCTGTATTGTGAGAGCCTAAGTTGTCCGAGTGCTCCATCCAACATGTATTCATTATGTATAGCCTTGCTGTCCGAATCAGCAGACGTACGGTTGTCATCACCCTCGCAGTCACAACCAGAAAGGATAATTTAGGACTCATGGTTTGGGCTTCAAGTGGCTGCTTTTTGGCAGAGTTGTAGTGGTGCAAAGGTGCGGTCTTTGCCGGAGAGGGCATTCTCCTGGGCCTCAAGGCCTACAGGCCGGTCTCGCCTAGGGCAGGCACTGCAGCTTGGGAGCCAAAACTCGTTGGCAAATAAGAGGCAATGAAATATTAGGTCCCAGCCAAGTAGGTGGTTTAGTGTCCTTGGCACTTTGCCCGATTTGCGACATGAGTAGCATGTGCCTCTTGAGAGCTTGTGAATATCGCACTGGCTGGCATTCTTGCAGACCGGAGGTGTGCATCCAACCTGTGGCTGCACAGAATGTTGGCTTGCCTGCTCTGGACAACCAAGTTCTTGTGGTGCCTCATGACGGGTGGATCCATTGTCCATGCAGCCGTAAGCCTGCCACGAAGCCGGTGGAATGTGCAGAATTCTGGTTGGTGAGTGAGTTCAAGCGTCATGTGGTGAGCTTTTCGTCCTTCATCATCTTCATCCCATGTAAAGTTGATCTGCTGGTCCCTCCATGGATTGTTGCTGAAACGGCTGCCATCCCAGCTAACTAAATCAGGACCTGTCTGCTCGGCTAAATCAGCACCCGGGGCGTGACTGCGTGAGTGTGCCTCTTTGTAGCTGGGTAGGTGCCCCATGCCTCGACCCCATGATTTGACCTTGTGATGGCATGGGAAGGGAGAGAGAAAGAACGAAAGATAGAAGGAGACGAGGTGCGTGCGGGTTAGAGGCTGGTTGGTTGCATTTCGTTCGTGGCGTCTTGATACGGTCCGGAACAGGGCCTAACGTCGAAAAAGGCGACCTTGCCTGCACGAAGAATCAGAGGGCCCCTTCCCACAGGGGGCAGGGGAGGCCGGCAGTGGGGCGAGAGACAGAGAGATGGAGAGACGATGAAGGAAAGGAAAGCTTAGTTTGGCATGCCGAGGCTGCTAGTCCAAGTCCGAAGGTCCAGAAGTCAGGCTGAAAAGCAAGGGACCTCGCTTGTCAGCGTCTTGTGCAGCTGGCAGGTGGTTGGCGGCAACTAGTTTCATCGGATGCCCTCTCATGTAGCTTGGCATGAACTTGTATGGATTCCAGAACCTCGAAGATCGCCGGCTGATTTGCATCCCAGGGTGTCGACTCTCTACATCTTTGGAGAAGATGCTCTCACAGGACCGACTCATACGAATTACTACAACTATTACCAATGCACTGCTGCTGCTACTACTACTAC
>CAJNJA010056241.1:0-10094 GCA_905231915.1 Symbiodinium necroappetens | reverse complement strand
CTACTGATACTACTGCTACTACTGCTGCTGCTGCTGCTACTACTGCTGCTGCTGGTACTACTTCTACTACTACTACTACTACTACAACTACTACTACTACTACGACCACTCCTGCTACTCCTGCTACTACGGCTACTACTGCTGCTTCTGCTACTGCTACTACTGGCACGATAGCTATGACGACGGCGGCAACAACTACAACTACAACCACCGCAACTCCTTCTCCTCCTCCCTCCTCCTCCTCCTCCTCCTCCTCCTCTGCCTGCTGCTGCGGCTGCATCTGCTGCGACTCTAAGGCGACGACGATGACGACGACTACTATTAACGAGTGCTGCGATTTAACTACGTCTTAGTACGACAACGATGGCCCCCACTGTTGTTTCTGCGCGCTTCATGCCCCAAGAAGCCCATACACTCGCAAAGTCCCCCCGAAAGGGTTGAACCTCTCAGGCACGGTCTAAACCCTAATCCCAGCCTTTGAACCGCACAACCCAGGACTCGGAAATCCCATTTTGCAGCTCGTGAAGCCCGAAACTTCCAAACCCCCAAATCCCACGAATTCGCCTCGACGCAAGCCTGCCGACACCAGAACACTGGACCAGGCATCCGAAACCCCTGAAAAGACCGTTTCACGAGGACTGTGGATTGGCTTGTTCCTCTTCAACATCTCTCGTTTGACCGGGTCCTTGAGTCATCGGTTCCGTTTCGGACCGCTTGCGAGAAGGGCCGCAAGCGCCCAGGAGGCGAAAGTGGCTTGAGGGTTCGCTTTTGAAGAGGTCGGTGACCTGGGACTCGGATTGGCAAGTGGTTAGGAGTTTAGGCTGTCACGCTCAGCGTTTCAGGCTAATTCATGGCAACAGATGTTGGTTTAGCTGGTGTAGGAGACTAAACCCGAGTGGATCCTCAAGCTTCTCCACTGAAGCTTTGCTTGTAGCGACAAAGCATTTGTGCCACACTTCGCGGGAGACGAGCCAGGGGCGAGCATGTCCCTGTGCTGGCTCTCTCCTGCTTTGCGAATATTTGCAACTGTTGGAATGATTTCAATACCGTTTATCCCATGGTGCTGTCGAGTGCCAGACCCAGTTTCGAAGAGAGCCCACATGAGGCGGAAAAGAGGAGCTCAAGGACCAAGTGCCCCACAATTGCCCGGAGAGGTTTGCTGGTGTTCTTGTTTCGTTTGGAATCTCCGACGTGCTTCGTGAAACTCTTGCGAAAATTTGACAGTTTGAACGGCTGGTTCGACGGGTATGTAAGCCAACCAGGCCTTGATGCCCGCGTGGTCTCGCAATGTCGAGCACTCAGCGTTGCTTCTCATCGCCATCATAATCATCATCATCATCATCATCGCAGCCATCGCTTGTATTCAGCATGCCTAGAGTCTCATGCTAAACCTACCGTCCTTTGAGGTCAATCCAAGTCCCAAGCCAATAACACCCTGTCCTGCCCAGGCAGGTTACGACTTCATTCTCCCTATCGGTACCAAGCTCAGGACCTCGCCTGGTTGTGCTGAGCTGCGAGTGAAAGTATTGCAACACCCAGAACAGCCCTAACACCCGTTCCAAGGCCTCTAAGCGATTCCCCCAAACCCCAAGCAGGGCCTGCCTTGTGCGAGCGTGCGAGGCGAAACCGGATCTTTGCAACAAAAGCTATCGAAAAGTGTCGTTCAACAAAAGATAAGCCTAAACACGGAACCTGCCATGCCTGCGTGAGCGAGTGTGTGAGTCGAAACCGTAGCAAACCGTAGCCATTTTGGCTCCAGTCGTGAGGCGGTTCTTGACTCTGTGATTCCTTTTGTTTATTTCTTGTTATGTTTTGTGTGTGTATGTGTACTTTTTGTTAGTTTATAGTTTGTTTTTTCTTATTGGAAGTACTTTTGTTTTTGTTTTTCTTGAAGAACTGCTTCACTTGACCGATTGCTCCGATGGCGTCCAGCGCAGCAAGCGCAGATGAACTCAAACGGCGAAGGCACCAGGAGCAGGGTGACGATAGTGACCAAGCCGTTCAATCAGCTCTGATGGACTTCACATCTGGTTCAAATGCCAAAGTGATCAGGGACCTCCTTGATTCGAGCGTCTGAATAGGAGGGGGGGGCTTCCCCCCCCTCACAATTAGAATTGATGGCGCCACATTAATAGAAAACCATCTCTTGGGTGTTTGGGGCTCTTTGGGACTCTATTAGCTTTCGTATTAAGGAAGCAAGCCAACAAAAGCAAAGACTGCAGGAGCAGCCGGGCCGGCCCCGGGAGCTGTCTATACATGTGGTACCTTTATATAAATCTGGTTCGAGCTGCTGCCGGGCAGGCACCATAAGGGGTAGCTCAGGTCAGAGTGGAAAAATGGCTGGCTTTTAGAAGCGAATGAATAAGGAAGCCTAGCTGTCTGGGAGGCCTGAGTTTTTGGAAAAAGCTCGGGCTCGGAGGGCAGCCGCTGCTGCTGGGAGCGGCCCGGGTCCCAGAGAAGCTTTGCTTTCGTGTTAGAGAAGCAAGCCAACAGCAGCAAAGACTGCGCCTCAAACAAATGTCTCGGCAGCCCGACTCAGGAGGTGGTGGAGCAGGTGGGGTTGCAGCAGTCACTCTTGCAGTGGATACTGTCATGGATGCAGTGGGACAAGCACGGAATGCCAAGATGATGGAGGTTCGACCTTCTGAACTGATTGCCACTGCATATCGATGCACTGAATTCACGGAATTCAGAGCAGAATAGCATGCTGAAAGAGACGACCAGGCTCCTCAAGAACCTTGTGGTCGTCACAGGCCTGATCCAAGACTCTGCACAAAAGGGGACGGACCTGGGGGGCAGTCATGCCAAGCGAATAGCGGTTCTACAGCTGATCCAGCATGCCGGGACGACGGAGCAGAACCGCTTTCAGACATTGGACAAGTCGATGAAGACGAAGACGGACAAGCAGCACGAGGAGGTGATCGCCAAATTCACTTCCTTCGACAAGACAATGGAGAAGCATGACACAGACCATCAAAGGCTAGAGGCTAGAGGTATGATCACCAATCTGGATGGAGTCACTGGCAAAATGGACAAATTAACAGAAAAACTGGTGACGCAAAGAGACTGCACTGAGTCGCTCTTGAGGAGCCAACAACCTCTGTGCAAGACGATATGAACCGCCTCTTGGGGAGTGGTCAATACGTCGGCATGCAAAGATGCGAGCCTACACCGCTCTCACACCAAGGGACTGGACGGCGTACAGATGGGCAGCGCCTTTGGGCGCCCATCAACCAACTCGGAAGGAGCCACCCAGGCGTTGGAAGTGTGAGGAACATCGAGGGCATTCTCACGGACGCTGTAAGTGTAATACAGGAAGTCAGGGATCGTACACCGGACCGAAGCCGCATCCCTCCCCGTTACCCGTAACGCCCAGATCCCGCAGTTCGCTATACAGTAACGTTAGCGGGTGGCCGCACTGTCCCTGCACCGGAAGATGACATCCTCGGCTTCCCGACTAGTCCGTGTCCGGGTGACGCAGACCTGCAGTACAGAAGAGGTGGGTGAATCAGGAAATGAGCTCCGAGCTCCTTCAACACAGCTCAATGCCAGTGCGCTCCAGGATTGAATGAAAACTCAGATTGTCCGTCAGACTCCAGGACATCCTTCCAATGCCAGTCATCGCCTTTGGAGACTGAGAGACAAGGGTCACGACATGCACCTTACGCGGGGTAGTGGCTTCGGGTTACCTGTCCATGTCCATGTAACGATCTCACACATCGCAGTGTCGAGAAGGAAGCAGGCCGGGCGACCCCAAATAATCTGAACCTAAGCGAGAGGGGGGGCTCCGGCGGGGAGGCGAAGCCTGCGCTGGCTTATTTTTGGACTGTAGAGAAATGCAGCACATCTTGTATGGAGATTGTACCACATGCTGAGAGATGCTCCTTTTCACACGGGGTAAACTCGCCTTGCGCTCATTCGCACGTCTTCATTTTGTGACAGCACTGTCTCACAAAAAGATCGTTGCCAGGTCAGCTCAACTATTGCCCCCTTGGTCAGTACTCCAGAGTAGCAGTATCATGTACAGAGAATATCGACGGCCAAGGGTGATCCTGTACTTGCATTCGCGAAAAGGCGACCAAAGATATTACCGCATCCGAATTCTTTAGGCAGCATTGTGCTCATGGTTCTTGCTTCAAGCCCCTCGATGTGCTGTCGTTACAACAGGAAAAACAAACCAAGGTAAGAGTAGCAGTTGAATAAATAACAAAGTAGAAACAAAACATAACTGAGGAGGGTGAATCAAAAGTGCTTATTGATTATGCAGTTCACGTGTCATGCTGTCATGCAAGTGTGCACTGTTGAAATGCAAAAAGCGTCGCTGCGTGTGAATTCCGTAGCGCGCGTGCCATGTAACAAATTCCGTGGTGACAGGCATGCAAATCCATCATGATCGCATGGCGAATGCATGCAGCAGAGTCAACTGTCGTGCTCCGCCAGTTCGCCATACGACAAAACACAATGCCGACAAGAAAGGAAGTTAAACCAAAAGCAGTAAAGACGCGACATTGGTAAGCAAAAGCAACATACCTGTACAAGGGTGAGCCAATACCAAGAATACTGCCGATGTGAGGCACTGTGACGTGGCAGACGCAAACCTGATATATGGCATCGTACATTGAGAGAATCCTGCTGGCTACGACCAGCACTGTGGCATGGAACTGTAAAGAGCTGGGACATATCAGAAACAGTTGAGGAGTGCCACTGCGACATAGTTCACCTGAGAATAACGTCACCGAGACACCGAGGAATTCTTTAAATGTATGCATGATACTTCGATCGACTGCATGCCGACATTCCATGCATGGTGGTTTCAGTCGTTGCAAGCCTTCTCAGCAATACCGTGGAGTGGCCTATACAGGTCCACTTTCGTGGCACTGCATGTTCTTCGGGCACTACAAGAGAATCTCTGCATGGGTGGCTTCTTCTGCAAGAACAGCAAGATCATATGGGTCAACGTCAAGAACACAGTGAATGCAATTGCAAAGATGATTGCAAACCTGGCGGTGGACGGATGCATGAAGAGTAAAGCACCACGATGTGATACGAGCGAGGTGTGAAGCGAGTACGAGGCCCTTTGATGCGCGTGCAAGCTGCAACCCATGGTGAGACAAAGTGAGGGAAATAGGACCATCTTCAATTAGCTCCTGGAGCTTAGTTGCAAGACCCATGGGTGAACATTTTTCTACGGGCGTTTTCTGCGTTCGGCGTCGAACATTTTGAAACATTGGGCACTGAGTAGATGAACCACAGACATAGAGATCTGTGGTGTGGATATCCCGACATTACCAGCATTGAGAGCAGATGATTGCGCTTTTTGATTCAGTGCGTTTGTATTACGCTTTTATTGCTTTGTTATAGCTCTCTGCTGTTGATTTGTGGTGGATGTCCCGATAGCAATCTGAGACCTCAACCGCCATGCCAGCTGGGTGCGAGTGTGTGTGTGTGTCGAAACCCTAAACCCTAACTTGCGAAGCCTCCTGAAGCCGCGGCTGCGGATGCGCAGCTCAGGCTACGACCGGCCATGGGAGCGACGAGGCCACGCGAAAGGGAAGAGCTTCCGGATTTGCACACCACTGTAGGCTTTAGGGGCTGAGAGCTTAGTATCTGTATAGGATTTAAGAAAGTTGAGGATCTAGGGTTTAGGAGTTTAGGGGTTTGGAGTGAGTTTTTTCTAGACGGTTTTTACGTGTTTCGCATTCGTGTTTTGCAGGCCTTAGGCGGTGTAAGTGCAAGGCGCTCTGTGCTTCCACGGTTTAGGGTTACATCGGTTTTGCCCGTGAGTGCGTTTGTCAAATTGCAGGTCCCCACCCGTTCAAAACTATTCCAGGAGTTCAAAAGGCTCTCTAGCAGCTCAATCTCTGGCAAATGGCTTGTGAAGCCTGATGTAAGACGGCTTCTCAGAAGCACCAACGACCCGTCGTCATATACATATACAGATATATATATATATGTACATATACAAAAATAAATATATACACATTCTGAAAACGCATATATGTACATGTCAGCGTATGTCTTATGGAAACATCTCCTTGGGTTCCTCTGGCTTTGGTCGCAGCGGGCCAGGACTGCAGGCCGAGGGCCTCGAGGCAGATCCCTACACTCTTCAGGCCGGCCCTCCGACAAAAGTTAAGAATCAGAAGAATAAATAGCAACTGTAATTAGTATAAGTCAGAATAAGAAGAATAAATAGCAACAGATAGCAACAGTAAGTAGTATAAGAGCAAAAAAATTCAGAATGGCAGTAGGCTGGAGTAATAATTTAATAGCAATGACAGTGATATACCAACAGCATTTCTTGCAATGCAAAAACAATGAACATAACAACAATGCTGATAGGTTTAGCAACAGACAAGAGATAGTGAGAATCAGAATAGTATAAATAAAAGTAGTGAGAATGGTAAGCATGTCAGCAGCAGTCTTCGAAATATTGGTAGAGTTCGTAATCTGAATATCAGTAATATTACTAGTTGTATTAACCACAGTCATAACTTGTCATAACAATAAGAAGGATGCTTGTGACAACTCCCCGACGCCCGGATTGTTGATAGCTCCGGTTCCAGATGCAAGACGACATCATGAGGGGGGGTATCATCAAATCAGAAGCAAACATGTCCTGATGCGGAGAAGATTGCGAATGGGAGTTGTGCAATGTGGACACTCCGCGAACCCTTGCCAGACGTACGACACCAGGCTTGGCAATGTGCCCGGGTGCCCAGGTGTTGCATTTTGGGCTCCAGTTCGTGACCTCTCGGGCTGAATTCTGAATGGCTGCCAATTTTCTTCGCCATGTGCCCGTCGCCCTTTTTGAATTTCAGTTGCGACTTCAAGCCCAGAGTTTTGCAGTAAAAGGTCGCGGCATGCAGAGGCCGGGTGAAGGCGAATGGCTTGAGTCAGCAGAAGGCTTTAGGTAAAGGGGTGTTGCAAGTATTGGCCGTACAGGTTGATATCGGTCTATATGTATGTAGACAGATGAGGGATGGAGGATATAGATACAAACATAGTAATTTGCGTTATACGCACGGGTATAGGTATGCATATAAGTATACGGTATGTATGTTATGTATAAGCATATATAGAGAGATGTAGGTACAGAAACACGGTTATATTCACAGACACTGGCATTCATATCTGCCCATATATACGCGGAGCCCAAGGGTCCTTGCGAGACCCCCGCCACTCCGATGGTCATTCATATTGCACAGAACATGTCAACAACTCAGTCCAGACCTGCAGCCGGCATATGCGTGCCATCGCTGCCTATGAGGTTGCTGCTGGCAACGCATGATGCCTTCTTCGGTGATCGGTATAGCCTGCTTACGCCCAACTACGGGGGTCCGTGCCCCAGTACACCTTGTGTTTCTGATATGACTTGCTCTCCATCAGCTGCGCAACCTACAGCGTGACGAAACAATAGATTTTTCCCTCATGGCGTTGTGGCTGAGTTTCTTTGGTCACGTACTGCATTTCTCCTCATGCCACGAGGGTTCTTGCCTATAGCATTACTGGGAGATTTCACAGATAGCTTCCCATGGCCAGGTTTAGGCATCGACAGGAAAGAGGTTTGCTGGGAAGGGAATGAGTATGATAAGTGTATACCCTTATTACTATGGTAGCTTAGGGCTGGCTTTAGAACAAGAACTCAGCTTTGGAAACGTCCCGATACCAAGAAGCCAAGAAGCCTGGGCTTCAAGGGGGAGACAGGATGCTTCCCGTAGAACGTCCCCAGCCTAAAAACCTTAAAGCCTTCAGCTGAACTTTGAAGATACCTCTCGCCGAGGTGGTGCATATCGGAATTTGAGGCACTGGCAGAGTGGCGTTTGCATCATCTTGGAGCTGAGCTTCTGGCTAGAAAGCAAGCGGGCTCGGTAGTCGTGGATCCGGTTCTTTGGTTCCCCGACACCCTGCGACAGTCGTCAATTGTGGAGGAACATCGTGGTTCCGCTTCCCTTCTCGCTGAACTGTCCAAGCCCCGGAGCAAAAATGCGAACACTCGCTGTGGATGGACCCGGGGTTGGCCGACCCAGAGGGGCTCTTCCAAAGTTTGCTTTTGCACTTGTGGGGGTCATGGCCTGGTATTTTGAATGCAGGCACCTTTTGGCGCTCAGCGGTGGGACAAAGGCGTGCTGCTTAGGCGTATACAGCTTAGGACCTAGGATTTCGTGAGTTTTCTAATTGTTTTGTCTCAGAGTCTCGAGTTCACGACTGCTGTGATTGTCAGGCAATCCTTCACGCGGCGGTTCCGAGTGAGCTTTGCGGGCTCTCAGAATGGTGTGCGGGTCTTAAGTTTCTTATCGCAGTCGATCGGTGAGTGATGGCGAATGGGGCATGCAGGAAGTTAGCTTCCCCTATTTCGGGGTACCAGCAATATGGATCCTTATTTTCGGAGGGTTATCATGTTGTCGACATCCCTAAATACGAATTGGTCACGCGGGGACACTGAATGCCATTTGCCGGCTGCCAACCTCGTGACGCACTTATTGGGACCGTCTGTCTGGGCGTGAGTTAGGATTTAAGACTTAGAGCTTAGGCTTTGGGGTTGAGTTTATGAGTGACACTAGTCTTGTGCATGCTGATGTCTGCAAGCTTGACTAACCGCCATGGACTACGCACTTTAAGAGCACCTTGCAGGCAGCTCGAGCTTGTTCAACGCCTGACGATGGTGCTATAGGAGCGCATGGCCTCACTTGCAGCATAAGGACACACGCGCATTGATGCACCGCGCTGCTTCATCAGTGGCAACAAGCCGGGACCTCAGATCGTTCAGCTGGGGATATGCAAGCTAGAGCTTGCGGTTTCACCCAGCTTGGAGTTGGCCATCAAAACATCGATGTTCTCGGTCAATTGTTCGTCGCAAGACCAGGGCGAGTAGAGGACATCGATCGTGCAAATCGTGTCGATTCGTAAAATATATCAAGCCCAAACCCGTCTGCCTCTCCTACTAGTAGGAAAGACTCGACAGGAATGATTATCGGTTTCATGCGGTGTTTGTTCCGAACATGCCGACCCCCAAGATGGAGAAGCTAAGGCATGACCCCGGAGCAGCGGCCGTCACTGGCAGTCCGCTTCGTTGTCTCTGATGAGGAGGGGCTTTCACGACCAGGCTTTTTCAGCCGCAGTTTGAAGACAGGTCACCCTTCTCTCTCTCTCTCACTCTCTCTCTCTTGTCTGTCGTACAAGCAATGATTAGGGGCATCTTGATAAACCCTATAAACCCTTATGTCTAGTGCGACTCTGTCAGCTGGGCGGGGGCGGAGGGGGGGGGGGGTGGGGACAAAACATCTGTCTGGGTGCTGCTCGTGGGGTGCTAAAAGCTGATCCGCTGACTGCTCCCGGAGGAGAGAGCGGAGCTGTCCCGTGCCGGGAGCTCACTGGGCTGATTCTCGGAAGTCATCCGCTTGTTATTTTTTGTTGAGAAGACATAGCCTTAGTCTCATTGTTATTGTTATTCATTCTCTTGCTCTTATCAGATACTGTTAAACGTATTGGATATACTACTATCTATTAGGACTTAATCCAGTTTGTTGTTATATATGTTCTTGATGAGAGAGTGTGTGTGTATGTATATATACATNNAGAGAGAGAGAGAGAGAGAGTATACACAATAGTATACTACAAATTGCAAACAATATTAAATGTTGTGCTTGCACGGCCGCCGGAGCCTGTGCATGCTTTACCAAGCATTCGCCTTGTCAAGGCCCCGTCAACTGTGCTTGGCCGATGGTTCGGAGGCCACGAACACTGACTACCACGACATGTCCCCAATGAAAGCTGCTCGTGCCGCAGATTCAGTGCGCTCCTTCGACGACCTTCTGCTGAAGAGCGACTTCTGCTTGGCAAACTGCTGAGGAAGTGACGAAGCGGGGCCACCTGCGGGGCGTGCATGGTAGGCCCTTGCTCGATGCGAGGTGTTGCCTGGAGACGTGTCCGACCTTGCTACACGCTCAGAAGCGGGTCTGAACGATAGAGCACATAGCCGCTATATCATTGCGCACGCGGCCCCATGCAATGTGAGGCCATGCGGTTCCTACATGCTCTGTCGGCTGGTTGCACACCAGTGGTCGTGCTCGCCACAGTTCCTGCGGCATCAA
>CAJNJA010056230.1:0-24461 GCA_905231915.1 Symbiodinium necroappetens | reverse complement strand
GGCGCGATGAAATTTTCTTGTGTATTGCCTGCAGATGACAGCCAGCAGGAACGACAATCACTATGCTGATGTCTGCAGCTGGTGGTCAGATCGCCTCGATTTCCCGCTCCAGCACATCGCGGAAGAATCGAACCTTGCTCGACAAGCGGCATGTCAGGGACTACCACACGATGAAATGCCATAGAGCAACATCTTAACAGCATGCAGGGCTGAGTTTCTCACATCCGCCTCCTCCGAACACCGACCAACAAAGTGAAGTTGCCTGTGCTACAAGTACCAGCTATTGACCCGTGCGTTCACCTGCACTCCCTCTCGCCATCCCCAACCCTAGGATGGCAGCAAACGGGTGTGCATGATGAGACCTGCCGGAAGCTTGTGGAGCTGTGCGGTCCTTCCACACAAGGAGGAATTGTCGAGCGTCTGCAGCCACTCAGCACATCTAAAGCTCCTTGAGCTGAAGGCTGTCGCCCAGGATCCAAAGACCCTGGAGCGTCGCAGACAGTTGAAGCCACACATACACACATCCGAAGGTAAGCAGGAGGTACATCACCAAGCAAAAAAGCAAAGACCGATGCGTGAAATGAGTCAATGCCTCAGCTTCAAGTGGCGAGTCAGTGCTTGGCATTGGAACTGCCCCTCCGAATACCTCCTTCGTGGTCCGCGCAAAAAGGCCTTGTTTGTCAGGCCAAATCCGGGCCCGAAGCCTGAAACCGGCAATCATAAACCTAGAGACCCTACACCCTATAAGTCCTAAGTCCGAAACATCCAATCCATGATCGACCTAGATAAGCAACCTGACAACAAGAAGGAGCAAGAGCATCATGGGCGTCGATCTTTGCCAAAACAGAAGCATCACGAGGCATCTTTTGATTTCCTTTGTCCTCGCTGTAAAACCTCACTTCCCAACAACAACACCTCACTTCCCACGAACGTGGCTTGAAGCCCCTCCTCTCGGACTCTAAGCCCAAACCCTAACTTTCCCTAATCCCTAAACCCTCAACCCACTAGCTCCGTTTTGCGCCATCAAATTCAGCTCAGCTCACGAAAGCAATGCTGCCGCCCCAGGCCATGCGCCTCCGGGCTTGTGGGGGCACAACGAGATGACTGAGGTTTTTCGGGTTTGGGGTTTGAAGTTTAGGGGTCAGGGGGTGCAAGGTTTTTGGGCTTGCGAACTTTGGCTAATGGATTTCACGACTTGAGTAAGGCTCTTGGATGATCATGGTCACGGTGTTGCTTAAGGTTGGACATGGCAACTGATACGTTACCAGGCAAGGAGCTCTCCATCAAGCCTTTGTCCAAAAAGCGGATCTGTATGCTCCTGCAAACACTGGTTCTCCTGGTCAATGAGTTACGCCTGATGCAGAAATGCCGGACGCAGAGGCGCGATGGAAGCCACTCCTACGGCCCTACGGCCGTAAGATTGGACGGAATCGACGCGGCAAAGCTCATCTTCGCTCCGCTCTCGACCAGCGGCGGCACTGGCCTGACAAGTTGGGGACCCTGCTGGGGCATGGCCCGGCAGCATGCATGCCAACTATCTCCCACATTTTGGCCCCTACAGTACCGTATTCTTCGCCTTCTATGGAAGCGTCGCACCATGTCCAGACATGGCTTTTGAAGATTCTACCGGGGCCCTCCTGGGTCGCATCTTGTCATTGACTTCGCTGCGCGGATCGCCGTGCCTAGCTCGCATATTGCGTGCGACTGAAGTGATGTCGGCATGCGTGCTGCCATGTGGCACAGCCGAACACTCCGAGCCAAGCAGGCTGCATCACATGACCAAAGAATATGCAGTCATGTGAATTCCCAGGCATTACGAAACGGACCCCTCCTGTAAGATCTCATGATATTTGACTGCGGTTCCGACAGCATTGTGACTTTTGTCGGCTGCAGTTGGCTTCAGTCATAGAGCACAGCAGGAAACATCCTCGGTGTGTCCATCCTAGCGACACGAAGAAGAACCAACGGTCATCAAACGGGACACCGACCGTTTCGACCGAGGCTTTATCACCAAACTTCTGGCAGAGACACTTGCACCTTACTCGTGACATCTCGTGACACAATCAGATTCTATGCCGGCGCTCCTGAAAGCAGTTGTTGCAAATATCAGCTTGGCACGATTGACGGCGATGCATCGGCGGTGCCCGGCAAGCTGACATTTTCACGGTCCATCAGAACGGCCGCAATTTGTTCGGCCAAAGCTACGTCGTCCGCATGAAATGCTGTCCACGAAGAGGTCGTATCTGCTGTGCTGCATTCTGAGGCAGCTTCGCAGTTGGTCAAGTTGTCTTTGCGCAGCATATTTGACGAGACCAGGTATTGTCTCAGCAGGCCCTCAATGGAGTTCTGTGGATTGGAAGAGCTTGGAAACTTCCAGGATTCGCTCGGAGTACAGCACTTCTCCTGATTGCCAACAAATACTTCCCACACGGACGCAGGAGATGTGTGACTTGATGGGCATGCCGGGGATGGCTGCTGTCCACTTGTCAGGGCCAACTGATGTAAGCACTGCAGCACTGGGGGGCACTGGGTCTGCACGAAGCTTTGCGGTTGCGATGCCTTTGAAGCCGGCACTCCTGAATGTGCACTTCCGAACTGTCGAAAAGCCACCTCTGCTACAGCTGGGTACTGCACCTGTGAAAATGGACGAAGGCCCAAAGGATGGCAAGGCGCACCCAAAGGCGGCCACGGCGCCCAAGGCCCATGCATCCACTGCAGATACATCGACTCTGGTAGAGCTAAGCCTCCATCGTGCAAGAAGCCATGAGGGCCTCCAGAGCCGGCTTGCCTGACAAGCCCGTTCCGAACTGTCTCGGTTCGGAGGGGTTTCTTCGGCCGGTTGCCAGACTTGCGCCCCTTTGTAACCGCTCCTGACTTGAGCTTCGACTTGCTCTCTTGGCCCTGTGTCTCTGATCTCTCTGCCTGCGCAGTGTGCTCTGCCTCAGGCTTCGTTTGGCTTCCCACGCTTGTCCCGCTTCCGGTGACAGGTGGCTCCTCCGACATGGCGTCTTTGAAAGTCACTAACTGAGCCTGCGCACCCGCAGCACTCCTGCTGTTTGTGCACACCTTTGCGTACTCTCATGGCATGAGATACGTTGGGGCTTGACCAGCTGCTCATGTACTAACAATTTAGTACAAGCGACAAATCTTGGCAGGGCTCAAATTTGCATGGTCATGTGAATCGAATGTGATATTGTGGGCCTACTTCGTGCACTCGTCGTGGCGTGGAATCTTTGCAGCTAGCAGCTGCCTGTGAGACATGAATCAGCATGCCGTTGTCGTAACGATTTCATGTCCAAATGCAAGCTTTGTGCAAACTCATCTTTGCATGCAGCCAAAAATCGCCTTATGCGACCTTGTTGGCCAGTTTGGTGTTCTACATCCTGGACGTTTGATGTTCCGATACTTTTGGGGTTTGCTGGCTTTCGAATTTGGAGCATGGAATGTTCGTGTTTCGGAGCTAGTGACGGTTGCTTTACTGCCAAAATTATTCTGGTGCTTCTCTCGGCACCAGCAGCTCATGCAACTCTGGCCAAGTCCGAACCAACATGGGAAAACTGATGCCCTGATGCGAGACCAAACATGCTATCATACTTCGGTTCGAGGCCAGACCACCGGACGAGAAAAGTCAACCGCTCGCGGCAATGTTGAGGAAACGAGCCGCAAGGTCTCGAGATAGTCCGAGCATGGGCGGTCTTTTGCACACGACCTGACAGGAGCATCCTTAGAGTCGAAGCCGGGCGGCTTCATCGCGTCTACGGAGAGCTTTTGCCAGGACCCGCTATCACAAGGAAGGGGGCTCGCGATCGCTTGTACGGAGTCCGTTTCTGGTTTGTGTTAGCTTGTGCTGGCCGATGTCGCGACCGACTGTTGGCCGCCCCATGAGCAGGTAAAACAAGAAGCAAACGCCAAAAGATGCCAAAAGGACTGAGAAACACATGTCATGTGATGCCCGTCGCAGGCCCTTCCACAGACTGTTTCAGTGACACATTGCCCTTGTGCTTTTCGATCTGTCATTGGCGAGGCGATGTGTCCGGATGTGAGATGTGCAATCTCACTTCAGGTCCTCCCAGTCAAGGCATCGTGCCTCTGATCTGACGGGGCCTGGACCTCCGAAACTTCTGTGGCAGCACATGCGCCGCCTACTGCTGCCCTCGGCAGGAGCCTCAGGTTGAAAGCGCGGGAGGCGCGTGACAGCTCTTGTGACGGTAGTGCACGGTAAGGCGACAACCCAACTCCAGGTAGAACTCTGTCACCTTTGCTGGCCTTTCATCCATGAAGGGGCAAAAGCAAGTCACCATGAATCCATGAGGCGGTCCTGCGGGCAATCTGCGGGTGGCAATGCTCCAGCAGTCGTCTGTGGCTTGGGCTTGTATGCCTCACAAGAGCCGTATGTGTGCTCAGATCGCTCGGGCCACGGTCGCGAAGAGGCCACCGGTCCGACGGAAGGAGCTTGCCTCGCACCGTCATGGAGGTGATCACCAAAGAGACGCGACTTTCTGCTGCGTGAGAGGACACACATGAACTCTGGATTCGGGGTCCCCAGCTTGATTGCGTTGAGACTGCGCCAGTCTGCCTCAGCTGCAAATTATTGGAGACGTGCTTAGATCGCTGGCCAGCCATGTAGTCTGTGAAACACTTTAGCGAGAGAAAACCACTGAGCGCACTGCGAACGAATCGGTCTGACAATGCGCAGGCCTGGGGTACAAAAGACTACAAGCGCGAACTTGGAAGGAACGGTTCTTGTCTGAATACTGTCACCATAGTTCGAGGGAGCATCCTGTCATCTTGTGGCAGATCCCGGGCAACTAGTCATGCTTAAATCGTCGCCACATTGTGCGGACGGTCCGAGCCCTCAGCAGACAATCCTCCGTCGCCAGTGTCACATGAGAAACGGATAGAAGTTTCTGCGAATGTGTTGACACCTCCAAAGGATTCACCAAGCACACGCCTTCCTTGCGTGTTTCACCGCACTGTTGCAACTGCATGTCTGTCCTCGTGTTCGAATCGGGCCAGCCTGAGAAGCAAAGAAGCACATTATGACATTCGCAGTCGCCTGTCTAAGGCTCTAAGCTCCGATTCCGCCGCGGGCCGCCGCTTGGGCCGAGGACGTCGCTCGCTGGATAAGCGCTTGAAGCTATCACTGGTCCCACTGAGGCCTGCCGTGCTGTTCTGCACATGAGCCACAAACATGCAATCACATGGGCTGTGATGTAAGGAAGCCTTCCAGACGGATGCGAGTCCCGGGAAGAGCTTCGAGTGCCACCTGGACAATCAAACATCTTCCGGAAGCTGGAACCCCCTTGGACCGCACAGATCTTTGCAGACCTCGTTGTCTTGCTGGCTGGTTGCCTCGGCTGGTGCCGCTTTGCCCTATTTTGTTGGACTGCTCAGCAGCCTTACCAGCACGGGATCATTTGCAACACGCACCAAAAACACGGGGCCCTGCAAGCTCGGATCGCCTGAGGACATCAAACACGACCCGACATCATTTGCGAGGTTTTTTTGGAAGGCCCAGACCTCTGAGGAAGACCGACAGACTCCTGCAAGCTTCAGTGCGAAAAACACTTAAGAATCCTCACAAAACACCGAGCACGCAAGCTTTTCTGGGCACATGCCTCCAACACCTGCAGTCTGCATGTCAGAGAGGTAACCTCCATACTGTTTTGACCTGCGACATGCCGATCATGCGTCAGCAACTCCAAACGTGCAGCCACAACTTTGCTGAGCATCCGGCCAAGTTCATCCAAGGATGCTTCCAACACCTCGCTGAGCTTGACCTGCGGCCACTGACCATCAAGGACCCACTGTAAAAACCATGTTTGCAAGGGCCGACCTTGGAATTTAGTAAGGCTGTCGCGCAATGAGTGTTGCAATCTTTCACCGCTGCAGCCGTAGTCGACCAGGCTTTTTGCCAGAAGGACACTGCCTCTCAGAGGATCCGCAGTGCCCGTCGTGCAATGTGACATAGTCTGACTCATTGCATAAGCACGGCACCTCCGCAAACCGTTCCTCCCAGTGCGCTTGTAACTGCACCTCACTGTGAAAATGACGTGGACGGAGCTGCTGCAAACAATTCCGGGACTCTGTAGCTGCCCGGCCAAATTCGAACCGACCCTCCTGGGGGCAGCACAAGCTTGGCCTGGGCTGCAAGCCAATTACAAATACGAGCATGTGAAGTCTGACTTCAACTACTGTCTGACGCAAAATACCGCCAACACACATCGTCTACTGGTGAGAGCAATGTAGTGATGTAGAGTTACCCAGAACAACTACTGCAGGCGCACAAGGAGTTGGGATCTGTTCCCCGAGGTTTTGTGAGAAAGTGCCACTCAGATACAGATGCACAGGCACACGATCTTGACCGAGTGGCAGTGAGCACGACAACAAACTGCCATGGAGTCTGGAGCAACTTCCAGCCAAGGTAAGCAGGGCAAGCATGTACCAACACAGCACACCGGGCTTCATTGCCCTCCCTGATGCGACCATGAATAACTTGAAATCGGCCCGCCGTTTGTCACAACTTTGGATGAATTACACTACATTGCCTCGTGCTCTGCCCGCTGCTCCGCCAAGGCCTGCTGGAACCTGCAGAAAGTGAAGCTGTGAAAAGCATTTCGCCAAAAAGGCTTGAACTTTGCCTCCCCAAGGCCGAAGTTTCCGTGTGGTACTTTCCATCCTTTCAGGCTTGATTTCACGGATCGGAATTCGCCTGTCGCTGATTTCCCTTCCTGCGAAAGATCGTGGGAACCAAAGTCGTTTCCTGTTGCTTCCAGCCTCATGGCACATTCAGCACGCAAAAGCACTAGTCGTGCCGATGTATGCTCCCCAGCATTGCAGACATGTCCTGGCAGTGCATCTCAGGACACATGCGGCAGTTGGTCAAGATGCCCGCTCACACACACACACACAGACGGCTGCAGTCGGCTGTCGTTTTTCACCGCGCTCCCCATCGCCAAGGATTGGAACTGCCACAGCTAAGACAACTGCGGATGTCATGAATATCCCCCTGCCGGTGTACGAGACCACTCATTACCTCAGCCTCAACGGCTAAAGTGATGATGGCGACATGCTTCTGCACAACAGAGCTTTGGCCCCCGCAAAGCGACTGCTTCTCCAACTACGCCAGAATCATCGTCTGATGGACTGCAGGATATGTTGGTAAATAAGGTGCATGACAAGCATAGTCGTGGACGGTACTCGCATGTCAAGCATCCGTCGCCTGCAAAACCGAGAATGCTCCGAGAAAAGTGCTGCGGCACGAGCTCTGTCTCAGCGAGGTCCCATGGTTGCTGGCACGTCCACTTGTCCGCGTTCTCTGTCTGCTTAATCCGTGTGAAAAGTTGGTTTCGCTGTCCACCCATGCTATCAAGAAGCGTCCACGTAGCGCCGCCCACCGGAAGTGAATTTCGGCTACTGGCATGGCCATATCATCGACCACGCTAGCCCCGCGAACTAGGCTAGAACATGCTGGAACACACATCACTGATTAATTACCGATGAAGCAGCTTCACATCGGCAACTGCCAACTCACGGTGGCATTGATTGCAGGGCCGCCAAAGCAGAGGTCTGAGTTTGCCTGTCTTTAAGGCCCTCAAGAACTACCTAAGGAACTGTAGGCCCTTAGCAACTTGCCTCCTGGGGCGAGCATGTGCGCAAACATCGCAACACCGAGACCTGGATTGAGACCTGGCACTTTGAGACTCTCGGATCAACTCGGGCATTGTGCATGGGGAGAGGTCGGGAAGCACAACATTCTCCAAAGCTGTCAGGTCCAGATGTATCCAACATGCACCAAACAAGTCCAAGCTTATCAGTTCCCAAAACCATGGCTCCGATGCCAGTGGCATGGGCATCATGGACAGGATGTGAGGCAGAGGTGAGGTCGTAAGCACCATGCGCTTGAAGGTCAAGACAACTCCAGTCAGGCCTGGACTCCGACGCTGAACTCTGCTCATCCCGTCACTGCCAAGGACTTGAGAGGCTCCGCCCCAGCGCATGCTTCAGGAAACACGTGCCTCAGGGCCTGCAGCATGCGTAGTGGCAGCAAATACATCGCACAACTGCGGTTGGACCATCAAGGCACAGGACGAGCGGCAGGCATTGCCCGGATCATGTGTCGGGGCGACAGATGCAGGCTCTGCTGCACCACACTTCGGTGCTTTCCTCTACGTGATCTCTTTGGGGGTCTGCATGTGCTCATCGGTCTTTGCAACAGGAAGCATGCTACAACGATTCTCCCTGGCTCCACCCCGGCTTCATGACCTCCACGATCCATCCTTTGGTCGAATCAGCTCGCTGACACGTCCAGAATGCGCCCTCTCAAAATGGAGGACCCCTCACCTCCATGGCTCTTTGCTGGTGATGACGATGTGGTTGCATGCATGTGAGAGCTCTAAATAAACCCTATTCAATTAGCATTCCTCGAAGCGATATATCAAAACAGGCAAATGCCGTTGTTGATCCCTGTATGGCTACAGTAACTACAGTACATTGCACTGGACACCTCTGTTGCGGCGATGCGTTCTTGTCGGGTCTTGAGTCTTGATTTGCACAAGGTGCAATGCGAAGTGCCAGTTCTGCCATGTTCTCCCTATGCTCCAGTCACTGCCGAGGCTGCGTCCCCTCTAAAGCTGCAGCAGGAGCCACTGGATCAAGAACTCTTTGCACCTGGCCAGCTCAAATATCTGAACACCGTGCAACATGACATTGAACCTGCTACATTTTCCACGGCCTCCTGGTCACAACGGATGAACTGGCCGTTCCTGTTACAGTCCGCTATAAGCATCCAGGGCTCGACAAGAAACCAAGAATCCGATCTCAAGAAGGTCTAGGTGGGAGATTGCTTCAGCTGACGTTCCCAAGGATTAGCTGGTTGCCTGCACGACGACTGCCTGTAGAAGTCGGAGGCATGTCAGAACGATGGGGGTGCAAATAAAAACTTAGAGCCCAGAATCAGGCCATTTCTCGAGGCGGATCTGCAAAAGCCATGGAACAGCATGACTAGAAACTTTGGATTACTCGTTCTGTCTTATGGAAAACCTTCTGAAGACTCAGAGATTCTGGCTTCGTGGACAATCGCGAGAAATCGTCCATTCTTGGTTCCGGGATGGATTTGCTTTGTTGAAACTGTCTCGAGAACTTTCCCAAACAGCGTGGTCACAGTGGGGTTCTTGCATTCAGGATAAAACAAGGTGCCCCTGGTTGGTTGCACGCCGTAGTTCCCGCTGTGGCGCAGTTCGCATTCTGGACTTAGATCGCCTTCTCAAAGTCTCTGCCGGCCAAGCCTGTCCGGGACACGGAATTCATTGTCAAATCCGGAACGCCCTCCTACTAGGTCGCTTCCAACACGTGGAATCTGTGGTCAATTCCCGTGCTCCGGCGCTCATTTGGTTGCATACCACACTCAATTTTGTTTCAGGGCAACTCTGTTCCACTTTCCGACATCGTGCTCCCGCCGCAGTGTGCTTCACAGTTCCGGCTTGTGTTTCCTTGTCTCCAAGTCGTGCGCTTGCCACAGCATTTTGGACTTCTTGGGATGCTCTTGGGAGCCTCCGGGTGCTCCTCGAATGGTTCTTGGGTATCTAAGGCTTCGTGTGCCCGAAAAAGCACAGCTGGAGCGTGCACATGAGAGCAGCGGACTCTTCTTTTCTACCGCAAGCAGTTAGCTTCCGTCCCTTGAGCCAATTGGCCACCGTTCGTCACAGCTGCAGCTGTCCTAACGCTTTGGCAGCACTCCTGAGGTTAGCGGCTGACAAGTACTCAACAAACACCTCAGGAATATCATCACAGTTCCCCCCAATAAGAGCTGCCCAAAGCGTCACATGTGCCTCCTTGTGTTCTTCAGCTCTTCGAGCGATAGAGGCCGAGTGGCTGCGACGTTTATTTAAAGCGAGCGTCTGATGCCCTATTCTGAAGTTCTTCTGAAACATCAACTAGGGACAACATCCCCTGGCGGACGAAGTCCTCCATGGCTCCGTTGCTCTTGAGGGGGTCGAACTTGGTGAGCCCGTCGACGATGTTCTTTTGGTGTGGAGTCCACCTCACCATGGATTTCGTTTCTTGCAAGTCCTTGACCACGATCGAGAGCTCGAGTGCCGCCTTTCTGTCTTGCCGGCCTCGAGGGTGTTCTTTCAGGATACAGTCAAACAGTGATTTCGCATCGGTGACTGAACACTGTTGCTGCCGCTCACGCAACTGGCAATCTCCTCGAAGGACAAGCATGTGGGGGGAGAGGCTGTTTCGCCAGTCCCGCAGCTGAACGTCATGAGCCACTGCATCTCGGACCATCACTTGCAGCCAGTCCACCTCATTGACTCCCTGCAACATAGCTTGAGCCTCTCCACCGAAGCTTGAGAACACCTTCCTCTTCAGCTTGCTGGACCGCCATGCCAGAAGTGATCCCCTTACACGCTCACGGCCGACAGGAAGATGCTCAGTCGCGATCACTGCCCAGGCTCCCTGAGTAGCATCAACTGGAAGCCCGTCGGCATCCTCCTCTCCCTCTCTGATGGAGATTCCACCAGCGTCAGTCACCACCACAAAGGCCATCTCCCGGGGATCAAATCTCCAAATGATCAGAGCTCGGTCGGCGGTGTTGTGGAGATGATTGATGCACTTGTTGACAGTGAAGATGTCGTCAATGGTTGCGACCGGGAGCCTCGAGGCCATTATAGAGGCTAGCCCTGCCATCTCAGGCCTGCTCTCCTTCGCCAGCCAATTCACCTTGTAGATCGCCGAGCGAAGGAGCTGGAACTCGGAGTTGTTCAGGCGGGCCTTGCGATCCTGTTTGCGATGCTTTTCTAGAGGCACTGGCCTGACCTGCTCCCTGATGTACTTGCCCTGGTCGATGAAGACCTTGTCTGGGAAGGTACGGACGCGCCTCCCTGCATATTCGGCGGCGCCCTTGTCCCACTTCCCGAAGACGAACCTTCCCCGGAGCTTGTCCTCGACCTGCTTCTCATGACTCGGCAGGGCCGTCACGATGAAGTCGTCAACTTCGAGGAGGATCTGCGAGACATTCTGAAGCTTTCCATCATTGTCCTCCTCGAACTTCATGAACCAACATGGTTCGACCAGGTTCCTGACGTATCCAAGCTCCTTCACGAGGTATCCCACTACAGTTGCCCTCCAGCATGCTGGGGCGTCGTCAAGCCCGTAAACGGGTATGTCAAGCACGATCAGCGAGCCTGGCGGGAGTCGGAGTCCATCACATGGTTCGGCGAACAGGGGGCCAGCCTGCCTTGCAATCTTGTCCGATTGGCAGAACGCATTCTTGACATCTGTGAAGGAAAAGAGATGCTTCAAGTTCAGGCTGGTTTGGATGAATGACATCATCCCCTCACCCTGAGGTGTCGGTGCAAAGGTTGTCAGGGTCCCGGTATCGGGGTCTGTATGACCCCCCACACACCATCGGGATTTCGGTTTCCAATGATTTTCCTCAGGGAGAGGTTTCTTGCGCCGCACCATTCTCGACGAGAGAATGCGGTCACCCCACTTCGCTCGCACGGCCGAGGCCTCCGCCCCGTGAATCACGCTGACCGCCTTGGAGTCCAAGATCGCCTTCCACTCGATCGCGTCAGACTCCTCGAACATCTTGGCCTCGGCTGCCGTCAGGTCTTTGAGCGAGATCTCGTCGTTGCGCTTGGCCAGGAGGTGCAACTTGCCCTCCTCGTTCATGGAGAACCATGAGAACAACTCTCGGTCAGAACTCTCTCTCCGAGGTGATCTCGAGGTCTCCCGCTGTTCGGACTCGGTGGTCCTGCCAGAATCCTCAAAGTTCCTTCGAGACCGAATCACTCGCAGCAGTTGGTGGATGGGCGTCCCTGGGGCTCTAGGCCCTTCATCCGTCCTTGGGACCTTCGGAGGAGGAGGTTCCTGGCCTTCGGCTGCTTCCCCAGGTGACATCTCCTCGGGAATCGGCTCCATATGAGCCGGGATTTCAGGCTCTTGTGCGGGTTCCTCCAACGATGATCTCCGTGAGGTAGCCGTGGAATGTACTCCCTCAGGGGGAATAGCTTCTGTGTTCGGTGGCGGCGGCATTCCTTGTGGTCCAACCAGCCCAGGCGAAACGGGGATGAAGTTTTCTGGAGCTCCTGGCATCACGCCGGGAGGCATAGCTCTCTCTCGCGATCTTGCCTCAGGTGGTACATCAACGGGGAGCCCCTCGGGCTCGAGTCGCTCCACAGGAGCATGATGATCTCCACTCCCAGGTGGAGGGCCCTCGCGAGCAACATCTACTGCACCGGCTCGTGTGTTCGAGGTGACCTTGCGCAGCAGCTCAGCTAATTCCGGATCAGAGCTCAGCTGACTCCCAAGAACTTCCGACGGGAAGGCCGGTCGCAGCTGTTCGGATGAACACCTCCACAGCCTGGTCCGCATCGCGACCCATACGATCCCTTGGGAATTCATGATCACCAACCCTGGCCCAACCCAACGCGAGGTGGGGTGGAGCGTGTCTCCAGGCTTGGCCCGGCGAAACACGTAGACCCATTGTCCAATGTTCCACCTGCGTGTTGGGCTGGTGGGAGTCTTCACTGCCTTCCGAATGGCCTCCTTGGAGTCCTGTTCCATCGCTAGCTGCCTGGCACGGTCACGAAGAGCCATCCTCCGTCCGAACTCCACGCCAATCTCGTCTCCTCCTGCGGGATCATGTAGTGAGTCAGACAACGGCTGAAGTCCTCCGGGCCCATCACTCAGCAACTCAGCGGACACACGGGGCAGCTCACCGAAAACCAATTGCACCGGCGAGTGCCCTCCTTGATTGAACCAACGGTTCTTGGCGGCCGTGATCTGCGCCAGGAACTCGTCCAGCTCCTCGAGGCTGTCGAAGATGCACCTGCCGGACTCCACCTCTTGCGTGAGCCTCCTCTTCAACCACCTGCCATGTCGTTCTGACTTGGCATTCTGCCACGGGCTCTCTGCGGCACAAACATGTTGCAGACATCCTAGCTGCTCCAACCCTCGCTCGAAGGCTCCCTTAAACTCATTGCCCCCATCACTGATGACTAGGCTTGGCGCTCCAATGTATCTCACCCAAGTCTCTAAAAAGACCTTCCATGCTGCTGAGGAACTTGGCGTCCCGCTTGTGTTGGGAACGCGAACTGCAACATGATAATTGGTGCCCGTGCAGACCAGATTCATGATGGGGACTTGCTTCTCCTGGAAGCGGAGGTACATGATGTCCACGGACAACACCCGATTGAAGGCATACAGCCGTGGACATTGCGCCCGTCGGCGGGAGTCAGCTCTCATCTTGACCTCGCAATCGTCGCACTTGAAGTGGTCACGAATGTACTCAAGCACATGCGGAAGGGCGCCGGCAGCTCGCATGGTCCGCAAGAATCTCTCCATAGGCGGATGTCCTGTATTAACATGCACCTTCCGGATAAGCCGCTTCTGTTCCTCTGACACCCGCGCCCTCGACGGTCGCTCCTCCTGGGCCTCGGTGGTCCTTTGATTCTTCTCGTCAGTCTCCCCATCTGTATCCTCCTCCGCCTCAACGAAGTTGTGGTTCTTATTGTTCATGACCTCGGCGGGCACCCGGCAGAAAGTCGAGCTGGTAGTGGCGAAGAAGGAGGCGTCCAGGAGCGCTAAATCACGGCGGTGGCAATTTTGAACAGCCACCCCATATCCTCGAAGATTGAACCCCAGAGCTCCCAGAGCTGCTTGTTCCGAAGCCGCCAGCCGAGTGGACGAGCGAGTCTGGAACCCGGTGATACTCCAGCGTTCTCCTCGGTGTGGTTCCACTCGATGAAGCTCCTTTGGCGAGAAGCACAGCAGCCGATGGTGTGTTTTGTGTAGACGACCGGCAACCCACCGCTCCGGACTGACCTGCCTTCGCACAGGTCCTTCTTGATCTTCTGTCCAAATTTCCCCGCCAGTGAACTGTCCCAGGGCAATCGAGCAGTTCAGACCGACATTGTGGACGTCCCGGTGGTAGGAGAGGCTGCTGTTGATCCCGATCGTCAAAGAAGACCTTGGCTCCACGGCTCCCTGAAGAGTCAAGTAACGGTTGAAGTATTTGGTGGCCTCCGGGATCATCATCGTAGCCCGGGTGACTCCTCCGACGCCTCCATGAGTAAACTGCCCGAGGGTCACGGTATGACGTCTCTCTCGAGCTAGGGCGGAGGTTCCAGGTCTCCCGAGCGGTAGCTCCTTCCAAGGAATACTCTTGAGGAGCCGACGACATGCTTGATGTGAAAAGTCCCCCTTCCGGAACAAGATCTCGGCGAGGTTCTCGGACTTCTTGAAGATCCTCCCCGGCACGTCAGAAACAAAGCTTGTTGCGTGCGCCTGGGCTTGCTCGACGAGGTCGGGTCCTTTCTCCGGGGGCTCCTGAGGACAGTCGTTGGCGTGCTCTCCCTTCATCATCAGCATCAAGTTCTGCGAAATCCCCACATCATTCGTCACGAACTGACCTCCAAAGTCCCCCTCAATCACAGAAACGTCTGGAAGGGCCATAAGGTGGCCCATTCGGTCTGATCTCCAACAATCTGAAGTTTGAGGGGCTTCTAGAAGGAACTTGTCCCCACGCTCAAGCTGGCCCTCGGCAACCTCCAGCGCCATTGCTGCCTGAACAGCTTCCCTGATGCGGTCGGCCTGAGAGGGCCCAGACCCACCGCCTTTCTCTTCTCCGGCAGGCCTTAGCTTCATCGTCGCCAACCGGGGCCGGTAATGAAGAAGGTCTTGTCGTAGATGTCGACGTTGTTTTGCACCCAGGCCTGTCCAGCCGTCCTCCACAGAGAACTTGGTCGGGCGTTCCAAGACCTTGAGTCCATTCTGCTGCGCCAGAGTAGAGAAGGCGCCCGCGTGGAAGATCTCGAGCACATCTAATCGGTTCTGTTGCATCTCCCGCGACCGACCCCTGGCTAGCTCTCCGAGTCGACGTAGGGCATCTTCACCTCCAGTCTGTAGCATCACGACCGCTTCGTCGTGCCCGTCGTCGCCGAGGAGCTCCGCGGAGAAGTGCCAGTACGGTCCGAACGAGCATTCCTCGCCCTCGGCATTCATGCCAAAGACGCCGACCGATGGATCGTGCAGGTGGAAGGGGAGGATCAGCTTCTCATCAATGACCCACCGACGAATTTCGTGAGATCCACCTGGGTCGACTGTCTGAATCTCTCCCGGGCCTCGTGCTCGGACTCGTCCATCTTCGTCTCGTAGTTCGTGCCATAGCACAGTAGACCCGGGAGGGCACTTCTCATGCACTCGGACCCAAGGGTGTCGGAGATGTTCTGGGCCATCTTGACTTCCATCCATTGCACTCTCGTTGTACACAATCCAGCTGCTCGCCCCTCCACCTCGGGGGCGTAGGTGATCTTGAAGCTCCCGTGAGCACTGCCCCCAGTGCACAAGTGACGAGGCCCAGAGGAGGAGGTTGGGATTTCCCACCTCGTCGGGGTGGTTCTCCTGAGGTGCCACTGGAGACCAGCTGCCGTTCTCGTCGTCCTCCTCGTCCACGTTCATCGCAAAGTGCTCGGTTGTCGCCTGCGCCGCCATCTGGGAAGCCTCGTCGAAGGTCATCTGGTCGAAGGCCTTGCCCGGCGTGGCATTGGCCATCATCATGATCATTTGGCTCTGCCCCTTCATGAGCTCCGCCATGGTGGAGTTCAGCTGCTGGAAGCCCGCCGCCATCATCTGAAGAGCCGTGGCCACCTCCGGGGAGGTGTTCGAGGAGCTGGATGCCGCACCCTGTGTTTCCTCCTGCCGTCCTGTCCTGCGCGGATTGGGCTCGAAGATCGGACCTTGCGTCCTTGTTGAGGCCGGCGAGGTGGTCACAGGTGTCCCGAGGGCTTTCGCCTTCGGCTTGGCTTTGCTCCTTCCGCGGCTCGCGTAGTTGATCCGGGCGTTGCAGGTCTTGCACACCTGCCAGCTTGCATACTGATTCCCCCGGTTGATATGAGGACCGGTGTGGAGGCACTTGCCGGGGGCCTGGTTCTCGGACTCGATGTACTTGCGCCGGTCGGACTTGATCGACTTTTGACCCTTCTCGGCCATCACCAGCCGCACATACATCATCCTGGTCGTTTCCATCATGAAGAACACTCGGTTCACCAGCGCCCGCCATCTCTGCCCCACGAGGGAGCCTCTCTGAGTGTCCATGTTCACGAGTGGGAGCGGGGCTGGAACCTGGTGTTGTCGAATTGAAGTTGCTACGACTCATAGGGCCGAAAGCTACTGGACGAAGCACAAGATGTTCTCTCCCTGAAACAGATTGCTCATCTCGGACTCCGGCTGACACACTCGCAACGAAGGGCTGGCATGACTGCAACTCCTGACACCGCGAATCATCGGAGATCAGCTCACGTGTAGACCTATGACCAACAGTCGCCTGTGCACTGCAAAGATCTCCCTGGGCTTCGCTTTGTTTTGCGTACGCGGAGGAGGGCTGGCCCTTCGGCTTCAACATGAACGAATCTGCTGAGAGTCCAAAACGATCTCGAGCCTCCTTGGGCACGGGGAAAAGCGATCCATCCCACTCGACGAGGGAGATGGTACGGTGACCTGAGGCTTCCTTCTGCATGCGCCGGACGACATTGATGCTCTTAAAATGCACCTGGTTCTCGACAAGGTCAAGCGTGGCCCCCAAGTGCTCAAGCAACCCGACGCTGAGCAGCGGGGGAACATTCTCCTTGATCACGGTGAAGTGCACGACCCCCGGAACTCCTTCTGGTGAAATGGGGACCAGAACGGCTCGGGTCACGGTGGCGGCTCCTCCAATCCCGGTTGGAGGTCCTTGGGAATCCACAGGCACGTCTACGTACTTCAAGCCGGCGTCTGCCAAGACATGTCCAAGAGCTGCAAGGGCGCACTCCCCGATCAGGTCCTGGGTCGCGCCGATATCCGGATGGCTGTGCCGGACTTCAAGGTCAGGAAGTTCAGAGGTTCAAGCCTTCCTGCACTCGCCGTGGCCTTGGCTGCTGCAAGGACCTTGCTCCACTCAGACGCCGTCAGCCCACAGAATGCGTTGCCTCCAGGATTCTCCTGCCCAAGATAGCAGAAGCCAGATACCCGACCACGGTCAGCTCCTGGTCCTCCACTCTTTGGCTGCGTGCAGTCCTCCGCCCAGTGGCCTTTCCTGCCACAGTTACGACAGGTGGAGATCTTCTTCAGCTGATCCCGGGAGAGGCCCGCACGCATTCCAGAAGCTCGGCCTCCATCAGGAGGGGCGTCGCCTTTGCGAAAGGGCTTTCGATCCTTTCTCGCTTCAGCCTTGAACATCTTGTTCTCCTTCCACGTCCTCCGGCGTCTCGGCGGTCGGTTCTCCAGGATCGCAAAGACCATCTGCGCCTGGTCCTCGGAGAAGTTCAGGTCCTCCAGCTCGGAGAGAACCACCTCATCGTCCAAGGACTCCTCTTCTTCAGACTCTTCTTGTTCAAGTTCACGGAGTCCACTCGTGCCCTCGGCGAAGCTGAGAGATGCCGCGGGATCCACTTCGGCATAGCCGGAAAGGCGATCGGCCCGAACGTCCATCTTGGCCATCGCGGCAGCCAGGAAGTCCACGTCCATCTCCCTGCCCTGAGTGAGCACGGCCAGGTTCTGCAAGTTCTGGTCGCTGAGGCCGGCTCCTTCCTTCATCAAGGACACTCGGAACTCGGGGGGCAGGGTGATCCCGTAGGTCGCGGCCTTGGTGAAGTCACGGAGTCGCCTCGTCGCGAATTGACCGAGGTTCTCGTCCTTCTTCCGGGCGGCTCCATGGATCACATCCTTAAAGGCTTGCCTCTTCTCGTCGTCGTCGCGGACCCCGGCCTTGAGATTCATCACCTTCAAGATGGAGTCGAGATAGGTGGGGGCCACGAGCTCGGCTTCCGAGAGGTGCTCGAAGTCAACCTGCATCTCCCACCCAAGAGACCTCAGAACTTTCTCGGACCTGCGGTACAGGGGAACGTCAGTGTTCTTGTCCCACCTGCGAAGGGCGATCTCCCACTGCTTCCTGTATGTCCATCCAGGCCATGCCGGAGGGTCGGTGAAGTCTCCCTTCGAGGGTGGAGAGCTCCACGGCCATCCAGGACCTCGGCCATCTTCGCCAGGAAGTGGAGCTCGATGCCCAGCCGCAACTCCAGGTCCAGGAGGTAGTCCCGAAGCGGCGCCTTGAGGAGCTCCAGGTGGTACCCATTGTCCAGCCTGTGGGAGCACTCCTCCTCCAAGAGGGCCCGGGACTGCGGGATGTCCAGGAAGTAGCCCTGGCGGATGAGATCCTTGCACTGCGAAGTGAGGCCATGGAGGCGCTTCAGGCCTTCTTTCGCTCGCCATGCCTGCTCCAGGCGGCGCTGTGCTGCTGATGGTAGCTGCACGAATCAGCTGCCTGGCCGCTTCAGCCCACGGGTCCTCGGGGGGAGAAGCACTGCTCATCACTGCTTGAAGGAAAGCTGTCGCCGTAGATCCTGAGGCGACAGTCGCTAACGAGCCAGGCAATTCCCCTTGCTGGCTGCTACCCGGCTGCATGGACGGAGGCTGGTCTTCCCCAGTGGCTCCCGTCATCATGTACGAGGGGGCCCACGTCATCGGAGCCACAGAAGTATTCTGCCACTCAGGGTATCCTGACCAACCATACTGCCATGCGCTATCCCATTGCCAAGGAACTTGTTCAAAACTCGCCTGCGGAGGCGAAGCCCGCGATGCCCTCTCACTCGCTCCAGACTGGTTCCCGGGAAACATCCTGAGCGTGGCCTCGCGAACCAACGCTCCGCTACCAACTGCGCCCGAAAAAGCACAGCTGGAGCGTGCACATGAGAGCAGCGGACTCTTCTTTTCTACCGCAAGCAGTTAGCTTCCGTCCCTTGAGCCAATTGGCCACCGTTCGTCACAGCTGCAGCTGTCCTAACGCTTTGGCAGCACTCCTGAGGTTAGCGGCTGACAAGTACTCAACAAACACCTCAGGAATATCATCACACTTCGACTGCGGGCTGTCTCGAGGAATCGCTTCAAGCGAGATGGCCAACCAAGATCTAGTTGTCAGATTTGGCGAGAACGCAGAGCCAACTAAACGATGCATTGTTATATTCATTTATAAGACTGTGTAAGCATGATCTGAAATGTGAGTGTAGACTTCACCGGCATTTGCAGCACTGTCAGCTGTTAAAAGCTTGCTCCGGATCGCAAACCTCAAGGACCAGTCTGACTTTGATGCCAACATATTCGACGAGTGTCGGTTCCATGCTTCAAAACATCAACAGAAGTTCCTGAGCAACTGCGGTGGCTGGAACGGGTCCCTTGATGGCCGTAGCAGTTGAATTTAACCCCCATGTGCAAGAGATGACTGGGTCGACATCACGCAACACTAACAACAAGATCCGGTGCTACAGAATCGCCGTGAAGGTGATGCAGCCGAGAAAAGTGTGCCGGCTCTGGAGAGAACCGATGCGCAAGACTCAGTGAAGGAAGCTTTGGGGCTCAGATCGGGATCGTGATCCGTGACAGCCACCAGCTTGGTCACCACACGCTGCAGCGATCAATGACCAGAGCGCGGGCGGCGCTTCCCTGAGTCTCCGGATTACGTGTTTTTAGGTTGCTGGAAATTCAACCTGATATCGATGATAAAGGTTATATGATTTAGGAAAAATCAACGGAAAAAGATGACCTACATTAATTTAGGTTACAACCTAAATTAATTTAGATTATAACCTAAAGTAAATTAGGTTGTAAACTAAGTACATTTTGACATCAAATAATACATGATTCGATACAGAAAATAACCAGTTTCTTGTGTGTTTCATTGCACATGTGGTTGTTTTGCTTGCGAGGATGTGGCTTGGATGCAAGTAGGCGGCCAGTTTTAGTTGTGTGTGGACGTGTACTGCTGCTGTTTCTGTGCATTGAACTGGCAGTATACATGTGAAATGTGGCTTGGGAACACTTTTGTGTCGGAATGATTTACTTGTTTGCGACAATGTTTTTGTTCTCGGGAAGGACTTTTTTGCTCTGAAAGACTCTGAGCTGTCTGTGACTTTGTGGTGCCTCTTTGGTACTTTGTACAGAACTTTCTGGTAGCATGGCCTCTTTGGATGCCATCATGGAGGAGAAGCAACGGGAGTTGGAAGGTCTTAAGGACGGCGGTACTGAGGCAGCATCCGATTGGCAAAAAGACCACGACGTAGACGTAGAGTCATGAGCGCAAGCTCAGAAACAGAAAAGGAGCAGGTTGTCAAGGCAACGGTGAAAACACATGAGATTGTGGTGACAACATGGCCAACACAACTCCGGCATTACCTCTCTCAAGTCACTATCGTTGCAAGGTCCTCCTTCTCCGCCAGTATTCCCAGTGCAAGCAAGTTACAAAACGGGCATCTCAATGGATGATCGCTACACAGTCAAGTCCACCGATTTCAACATGTGGAACAAAACTCAGCTCGCTCTCAAAGCTTTCAACCACACAGCAAGGAAGACACTCTTAGCTGCATCTCACCTACCACCGATCGGATCGGATGCAGCATGGGTCATGGATCCCAAACGATCCCACATCGACATTCCATCGGCACGCTTCCCCCTTCCCCCCCGTTTTCCTGTGGCCACGCTGGACAGAGCCGAGGTGCACGACTCCAAGCGTCTGTAACAACTCCGTCTGTAGACATGGAATCTTGTGCTTCTGCCTGTGGATAGTCCGAGGATGATCTGAATCTGCATCTCGCACCCGTAACAAACTTGCTAAGTAGCTAGATTTCGTGCCGAATCTTGTCTAGGCTGAGGCGTAAGTTTGCAACGTGTGTTGCTACCTCTAGCCGGTAGTAACAAGCGGAATGAATGACTGACGAAGAGACACGGATTCAGCATTCACGGCCTGGAGCCAGGCACGTGTCGAACCCGCCTTGGCGGGGCAAACTGTAAGCAAACAGTCTAGTGCACCCTTCCGAATGTTTCGTAGTTCACTGCCAGGCTGCTGTGCCACTGAGACAACGGGAAGCATCGTCGCCCCTGGGCAGATCCGCAACAATTTGCTGGTTGGCTTTGCCTGTTACAGTACCGGCTTTTGTGCCTGCCTGCCGGCACTGCCGGTGGTGCAGGAGCATAAACGGGAGCAGAGACTGAGCCTGCAGGTTGATGCAACAAGACGAAACCAACACGTAAAGAAGTCAGCCTTCTTCCCGTGGCAAAACTGCCATGGGCCGCGCACTGGACAGACATATCCTGTCACCACTGCCGGTGTGCAATCTTCCAGGATGAGTTAATCGGCGATGCCTGGGTGCTGATGAACTCCGCGCCGGATGGCTTGCCCAAGTGTTTACCACTGATGGGTGCCTGTTGCTGCTAGGCCGTCAAAACTGCAGCGCATCACCCCCCACATACCGCGGCGCATTGAGATTACTGGGCACGCAGCGGACCGCGATCTCTTGGAGTGAACGGGCTGGGTTGCCTGATCAATGAAGGTGTCGCGTGTGTCTGTCGTTTCGATTTTACTGTGATGTACTGGTGAGTCCTTCGCAGGGCAACGGAGGTCGCAGTGATCTGCGGCGCTATACTGCGCAGAATTCTCACCGAGAACTGAAAGACTGCAGAACGTGCCGTGCTGCAGTCCTGCGAGGCGTGTGAAGTGAAGCTCCAGAATAGCCTGCAAGATGGCACAAGGCAGTGGTTGACAAACCCATGTCGTCCAACAGAAGCCGTCCTCTAGGCAGGGCGATGGCCATGCGAACCTCGACAAGCAACCCTCATGGTGATGGAAAGCAAATCTTCGGAATGAGTTGGACGGCCGGGAATCATAGCAACTCTACGACCAAAAGCCAAGCAATTGCGGCCTGGCAGTTGCCTTAAGAGCCCGATGCGCTGTTCTTTGGCATTGCCCGCTCGAGCCAACAGTCACGTGTACCGACTGAGGCGCAAAAAGCCTCCGGGCCTTACAGGCATCAGCTACTGCCTCTGCAACAGTCGGCTACTGCATCGGGATATGCTTGAGCATCCCAAAGCCTTCGTCTTGACCGAATGCTCTGCACAAGCAGCTTCTGCCGAGTGTCAAGGCTGCTGCAGCCGATGTACCGTGTGCTACCTCTTAGAGTGTGGGTGAGTGTGGCATGAGGCAGTCTATAGGCTTACCAACGAGTCACAATGCATGATGCCTGTCCATGCGCACGGAGATGCAGGACTCCAGGACTTGCACATGCAGTCAACAATGCATGTCGATGCAGGCGGCTGTGACTTTTTCGATGTATGCTTTGCATTCATCGTCCGTTTTGCAGTCTCTGCTTCTGACATGCCTTGTTACAACAAGACTTGTGCTTGATTTCAAGCAACGCGGATGTAAACAATCACAAATCAGTTGACCATGACGAACGGGAGTCAATCCAAGCTGAGGCCTTGAATGATCACCTGAATATCTGCTTCCATTGGAGGCAGCCGCGGATTGTGGAGATGTTTGCTCCTCAAACGATGCAAGCACTCCAGACTCCATGGCGTGAGTGGGCACGCAGGGCAACCAACGGCTCCACGACAAATCTCAACAGTGCTTGCTGCCTGACACTTAGGAGAAGGCGCAAACGGGGCTAGTACAGCGGCACCATCATCTTCTTGCTGGTCTTGATTGGTCTTCTGCATGCTTGTCTTCATTGTGCTGTGGTGAAACCTTCTTGTCAAGGCGCTGTTGCGTCCGTTTCATGTATGATAGGTAGGGCTCGTCACCTTCACCCGCAAGACAGATTGTGGGACACCCGTTTTCGAATTGAGCGTGAGGGTCAGCATGAGAGTGTGTGAGAGAGTGAGCGTGAGAGTGAGTGACAGAGTGAGCGTGAGCGTGAGAGCCCAAAGATCACCAGAGTCGGTGCAGCGGCGCTCTAAACTGCGACAGTCCCCGACAAAAGGTAAAGGCTAAAAGTTGCTAAAGGTTGCATGGAATGCCCTGCAGGTTTGGGTTGTGTGCAGGTGTACCTTGGAGTCGGTAGGTGTGACATTGGCGGACTCTTCGAACGCTGTCGCGATGGTCGTCTATAGTGCCTATCGGATGCAGCTCTAAACCTGCCGAAAGGGCTGCGAACTACTTGGCCCCTTCAACTTCCTTCGCTCTTATGGTGGGTACTCGCATGCTGGCTCTGAGAAGCAACTGCATGCCAACCATCTCAACCAAGCTTCTCTTGTGGAACTGCATCAAACTGCATCAGCTGCCTCATGTGCTGTTGTAGTTTCTTCTCGTAGCGGCCAAGTTCATCCTGTGGTGCAGCGGCAACGAAAGTCAGGTTTGAGAGTGCACGAAATGCACATGCTACACATGTATGCAAAGCTCCTGCAGGGTCTTGTTGTCCTTTAGTCGGCGCCAGATTTTGTACTGGACAACCAGCCCGACGAATGCAGCCAAGGCTTGAGCCATGCTCTGGGCAGCCCCACGAGAAATTGTGTTGGCCTCCAGCTAAGCCCTAGAACCCGAGACCCCTAAAGCCGTAGACCTGTCTGGTGCATGAACTAGGATTGCATGGCGAAGTGCCCATTGACGCGTGACGCATGACCAGGCTGTAATTTGCATGCCGTGGTGCGATATCATCACAGAAAGATGCATCCAATTCCTCAACCCGCTGCCACCTCACAACAGCTTGGAGGAGAATCGTGATGGAGGCGTCTTGGCGGCTCTTGTTAAGCTGAGCCGCATGGCTGCACAATTAAGCAGAGACCTCAAGCTCCTCAATGACGTCAAGGTTGGCAGAAGCTCTGATTTCAGGTCTCGCGCAAACCTGATGGGCTATGCATGCCACTGTGCAAGGCTGCCACCTCATGAATTACTCAACGATTCGGAGTGCGCTAATAACCTTCCGTTTATTTCGGCACAGTTTCGTTTTTCAAGATTTGGCCGAGGACTGGGCAAGTCCCACTTGTAGGGTCTACTTTTGCCGCAAACTATTCGGGAAGTACATGTGTAAGATCTTCTCATGAAGCAGGCTATTGAGGGCAGTCCCATGTCTTTTGCAGCCAGCTTTTTGAACGTCCCATTCGTACAGATTCCGCATCATCATATGTCTTAAACACGCCCCCCCATTGGGCAATTCCGGGTCATCATGTATCTTAAAACACGCCCTCTCCTTTGGCGATTCCGGTTCATCATATAAAACATGCCCCCTCATTTGGAGATGCCTGTTCATCATAAATGTTTAACACGGCCTCTAGTTCGCCGACTCCTGTTCATCATATATCTTAAACACGCACCGTCAATTGGCGATTCCGCTTCATCATACGTCTTAATTCTTTGTGACGGCGGGATGCTCTTGAAAGCAAGCTTGCGCGTCTTGAGAAAAAAGAGGGGGTTAGCGGGAGCTGAGGCTAAAAGATTGGGGGTTGGTATTGTACAATACTACCGGTAGTAATGGTCGTGATGATGATGTAATCGCATTAATAGTCGTAGTTTAATAATGAACAGAGTCTACATAAAACTGAAACAACAGCAAGAGGCCAACGCACCAGGGCACAGGGTATATATGGTTGCGCCCCGGCGGGCACCCCCCTGCGGAACGGGACATCCTTAACGATATATGTTTCCCCCCTCCCCC
>CAJNJA010056219.1:0-24470 GCA_905231915.1 Symbiodinium necroappetens | reverse complement strand
TACCATATATATATATATACACACGTACTATACATCGCGCATCTATGCCTACCTATGTGCATTCGATACATCCGTGTGCACATGTTCGCAACATCATGCATATATGCACGTGTACATGTCTATCCATCTGTCTGTGCATGTCACGATCTCTCTATCTACATATCTACCAATCTATCCATCTGTCTATCCATCTATCTATCTATGTAACTATCGAGCAATCCATGTCATATCTACCTATCTATAGATCTATCTGAAGTTCTTTGCTATATTACATATGCTTCTTCCGTGACTGAAGAAGGGGATTTCATAGTCTCTAGAACTACCCAAACAGATTTACACCTGATTTTACGTTCTTCGGACTGGTTTACATTGGCAACCAGGCAGGGACGTTGGATGCAAAGTGCAATGACGGCAGCTTTGTACGTCTTGATGCTTTGATATTCTGGGTGTACAATAGAGTACATCAGCTGGCGCGGTTGGGTTGAGTCAGATAGGGAAGCAAGAAAAGGCAGGACAAGATGGGGCTTGCGGCCAGCAAAATCAGCAGGAGAGATCCTTTGCTAATGTCCCTAACAACCCTCACATAAGGGACCAGACTCATTCACACCTGTGCGAACCTTTTAGGATGTTTCTAAACCCCGACAGGGCATCACCTCGTCAGGAATCCCTCGAGGCCTCGATGAAGGTGTTTTGGACTGCAAATGTGTGCATGTCTATGTAGCCTACGTGCATACATATTGAGAGTTAGAATTGAATAGCGCCAGCAGATGATGAACTACGAACAAGCAAGCACGCACCTACAAAGGAAGGTAGTTGCATATGTATATACATACATATACATATAAGTAATCCATGACACAAGAACATGCATCCGGCCGCCTCCATTGGCACCCACGTCTTCCAAGGGTCCTCCGCCGCTTCGTTGACATTGCTTAGGAGTGTGGCGGGTGGCGGGTGGTGGGGTGGTGTTTGGTGGTGAGGTCTGCCCTGAACTCTCGGCCGGAATGGACTGATCAGCCTTAATGCCACGGAGGTCGGGTCTGGCTCAAACACAAAATAGTTTAGTGAGCTGCGCCCCAGGGCGTGTTTCTGTTTCATGTATCTACTTTGGATAGAGAGGGATGGTGAGCGTGCATGGGATCTATGATGCTTTGCAGATCGATGGCTTGAAGACAACGTCCAAGAACATTCGTGCGCTGAAGCTCCTCTAACGTCCACCATCAACGCGTGGCAAATGCACACCACCGCATCGATTCCGTCACACACACACACCTATAGTCTGCCGAAACTTGCCAGCACTTCACGCATCAAGCGGCACCGCAACAGAGAGTCTTAAAATCCAGAAACGAGAGGATGTTGAGAGCAATCGAGACAAGTGTGGTCAGCTCCTGGATGCCCTCCGTGTGAAGCCGAAGCCTCTGTCAGGATTCTTCGGCTTCAGCAAGTTGCCCTTGCATCAACCATGCTGCCCAAAGTGGCTACGTAACATGCAACAAAACACAACAAAGTCACTGATTTCACAAGATCACGTAACGTAAGGCTTTGTATCAAGCCTACCAGTGCTATGACACCATCTAGCAGAACAAAAGCAGAGTCAGAGCAGAACGCAACGTAATATACGTGCATGATTATGCTATAGACTCCGAGCTCAAGGCTTCAAGAACTTCTTGATTCCGACTCATAAACTCCAACAGTCCCGGCCAATGTTTCAATTTTTTTGGTTCGAAACCCATCCACCAGCGCAGCAGCCACCAGCCAGCCGGCCAACCAACGAGCCAACGCACAAGCGAACCAGCGAACCGTATCTTATTCTGACTTACGCATACCATACCATACCATACCATACTGCCCCTGTACTTGCCATGCACAGCTTGCTCCATACGCCCAGTCATGAGCTCCAGCGAGAAGACATGCGCCAGTGAGTGCTGCAGCGATTATGCCGGTGCTCGAGCATTCATCTCACCCCACTCCAGATATGAAACGTTTTGTCAGCCTGAAGCTCGAACATTGTCACTATATCCATGTGGCTTACACAAGCTCGCTGGCAAAGAGATTCCTGGGCGACCGCGCTTGCAAGTTTCCCGGTGCCAGCTGCCATGACCTGGAGCACTGATTACAAGCACATTCTCGCAAGCAAGAGGTACTAGCAAACAATGAACCTACGACGGAGCAAGCTTGGGCCTGTCAAGCAAACAGTTGCAGAGTAAACGCTTCCTGATGCTTCAGGAGAGCCGCCTGGTGGTGTGGTCCCGAGTCGCCAGCCCTTGTGCTGTCAGCACAGTTGATAGACGCGAGCCCAAATCGACCGACGAATCATAGACATGTCATCAACCACAAGAAGACCCAGTAACTTCAAGCAGTGGTCGTTGCATGCGCTGCACGCAAACGAACATTGCAGCGCTTCTATGCGGGAAAAGCAATCCGACGGTCCTGTTTTTGCACAGCCATGCAGCGCCCCGTGCTAGGGCTGTGCTCTCGCTTCCCCTGCCAACTCTAAATTGGCCATGGCTTCACTGCTGGCTTTCAGGCATCTCACCGCCTGCACTTGGAGTCTCGCCGGCCATGGCCTCAGGTTCTGCCTCCTCTTCTTCCTCCTCTTCCTCCGCAGCGTCATCATCCTCATCCTCATCTTCGTCGGTGGCGTAGGCAGCTGAACTCTCAACTTCCTCATTGTCAGAGCCTTCAACGTTCCAGGGAAGGAGCTGTCGCAACTGGTCCAGGAGATCTGAGTCCTTCGAGGTGGCAAAGAAGGATGGCACCTCGCACAAAGCGAGTCTAAAGGGTGTGTAGGAGTAAAGGCATGTATGGGGTTCAAGGCTTCAGTCACAGAGCTTTCTGAAGCCCAGATCATTTTTCCCCAACTCCAAAGCTCGAGTCGCGCCTCAAAGCAAATCTCAAGGATGATGACCCTCGAGGCCGCAAGGAAATTCAGGCGGAAGCGGCCCCCGAGCTGAGAGGCTCCAAGTCGCCCCTGGAGACGATCTCTGCAAAATGGACAGTCACCTGGGACGCTCAGGAGAAAAGGGGTCCCTCCAATCTTGGCCACAATGAACTCTTCTAATCCCCATTCAAGAACACGTCTTTGGTGATCCGTCATTGGTTTTCCCTTCGTAGTGGCGCACAGTCAGTGTGTGTGTGTGTGTGCGTGTGTGTGCGTGTGCGCGCGCGGGTGTGTGTGTGTGTCTGTGTGTGTGTGTGGGATTCTTGCAGGCCTTATGGTAGTGTGGCATCTTTCAGCTGCTGTTTGCGTGCTATCAGCGCTAGCTATAGGGGCCTAGTCTTGTTCGGACTTGTTCGATCTGCTCACGCTGACTCATCGGGGTTAATGAAGCTCACTCTGTGTACCCAAGCACCGGTTCTTGTACCTGTCGGAAACATCATGCGCAATCTCAACTCGTAAATTGCCCAGGCAGTGCCGCAGAAAGCGATTCAGCTGCCGGGCTCACAATGGGTCCGTCCCTAGGCTAACGTGCCGATCCCCGGTCTAACATCATCTGCACTTACCTTCATGTTCACATGCAGCCACAAGCTGTGCACGGCTTTATCACCTGTTGCTCCCGGAAGCTAGTTGCCGCGAAATTGCCGCCCTACTGAATGTTGTCCACATGAGTGAGCTTGACATAGGGATCCATGTTCTGGGAGAATCTCAGACACGGGGATGTGGAATCCGATGGTCAAACATTGGCTACTCAATCGAAACGACCAGCTGGCCAACCAGATTCTTGAGGCCACGCCAAAGCAGTTGGGCTAGAGGACATTGATACCATCCCATACAGGGCCGCCATAGCAGGACTACAAGTATACGTTGGGGTCTATTTGTACGAACATCCCGGACTGCGTCTTCCCGAAGCGGAATATGTGCCCCCAAGTCACGCTCATCTCTACTGCAGTAAGGAGTCCCACAAGGTGCACCGGCAGGAACAGGCCGCACCCGCCTGGTGTGCAAACCACTCGTTGAAGCCACGTACTGCAAGCCCATCACAGAACTTAACGTCTCATCGGCGATGGGAAGCAGCCTAGCACCGTCAAGCGCCAAGAGCTGAATGTTTCCTTCTTCGTCCACTTGAACAGCTGCAGCACTAGATTGATCTTTTGTTGAATCGCTTTCTGTCAGTTCACAAATGGCAAATCTCTGCGCGGACATGGAATGAACTCCCAAAGTTCTGGGAATCGTCTTCCAGGCCAGAGGTAGAGGCAGGATCTTCTTGGCAAAGTCCATCATTTGTGGTGCATGATGATTCAACAAGGTGCCCACAGGTCCGTCAAACAAATCATCATCCTCTTCTTCCCTGAGTTCACTTTGAAGTTCAACTGATGAAACCAGTACGGGCCATGCACGAAGCTGGAAGCTTGGCATGTCAACAATGCACCGACCGTGCCACCAGATCTGGGCAAACATGGCCACGAGATCAACCGCGTCGCGTACCGACGAGGACCTGAGCCCTGAGGTAGCAGGTGCCAGAAGTGTGAGGCGCAAGGCGCGGCGGCAAAGGTCATTTGGATTTGCGAAGGGCTTCAAGGCTGCATGCCAAGCACGGCATGTGCTCGAGCAAGCTGCGATATCGTGCCACAACCTCAAAGCCGTTACAAGGTCCTCTACAGTGCTCATGCCCCAATATGGATAGCGATGAAAACCGCTATTCATCCCATCACGCCAGTCCGCGGAGAAATAATTGCACAAGTTGTCCAAGACCGACGAGCACACCACTGGTGTAAAGAGCGCTGACCTCGGCTTCCGCCATACATACTGACTCCGCGCTCCTAGCATGGCCTACAACTGCAATTACTGCCTGGTAGCAGAGTCCTCATTAAAAAGACCCGGCTGGGCCAGCCTCAAGGCCTGTTCCCTCTGCCTTCGGCCATGCCGCCCTTGGTCGCAGACGTTCGCGAGCACAGCCGGCACTTCCTGATGCGGCGTTACCACCGGACCAGGTGCTGGGCCAATCACAGGCGACCACAAACCGAAGATGTCGGCATCACGGCGGATGTACAGCAGCTGTGGCGCCGAAGGCGAAGCCAGTTGAAGGCAGCATCGCTCCATGCGAAGGTCATGCAGCGGCTTGACGTCTGCAAGGAGGCACCTTACCATTGCAGACAAACAGCTGCTTTTTGACGGACTGGGCCATGGTGCACGTGCAGCTTGGGCTGAATTGAGTTGAGTGCCTGAGTGATGGCCTCAACCACATTTACTAGAGAAGCTGTGGGTGTACGTCTGCTGACCAAGGCTCCAACCCAAACCTTCGACATACTGAAGAGAGACAAGTCCAGGATCCATCTGGAACTGCATGTCGCCACTTCTTTGAAAGATTCCGCTGCAATGCTTCCAGCCACATTCCCCCACACGAAGCGTGGTTACACGTCAGAGACCTTCGGATGCTGAGGATCCTTGACCTTCAGCAGTTTGCCAAACCTTTCCGCAGCCTGAAGCGCGGCTTTCCACTCGGGCAAGCATGCCTTCTTGGAACGAGGTTGCTGGCACACGAGAACTGCCGAGGCACCTGTCTTGCAGCTGACTTGTCTGGGCAGGAACACACGGCAATCATCCTTCTTAAGGAAGCCATGCCTCAAGCCGTTTTATGAGCTTTGCAGGTACATCAGCCTTACTTTCCTTGCAGTACTCCCGAAGCTTCACAGAGACTTCGTCCACAACCTCACTGATTGAGTAGAACTCGTCCACGTGAGAATGGGATTCCATGTCAAACCCGCAAAGCCTAACAGAGGTGTGAGTGTCGCCTATCTGGTGGGCCGCCTTTGTGCGGACAATGGAATTGGCAGCATCGATGCCGTCAATCTGCACTGAAATATTCCTAGAAATCGAGAAGGTGCTGCTGCTAGAGTGATCCACCACAAAGGTCTCATGCCCCAACTCGGGCACTCCTTGCACCTGGACTTGTGCACCGGAAGGAAAGCCATGGTTGGGAGAAGTGAATGCGGTAGCGTACTTTGAGCACTCGATTTGGGCGATGCTCTTCGAGTACGCCATGGCGCAGGGAGCAGCCCGCCAGCGCGACTACGGATTTTAAAGGAGAGGTGTGGCTATGGGCAGGCTGAGCCCAAGCACAGTCATGGCTTAGTCGTATGGTTTGGCGTTGAAGGGTTTGGATTTCTTTGGAAACGCTTTAGGGCTTCTTGACGTGTTTCTACATCTCATTCATGGCATTCCGTCTCTCTGTCCTTCATACCTACATATAAACATACATGCAATCATGCATGTGCATATATACATACATGTACATGCATATGAAATAGATAACTGTACTGTGATCGCTAAACTCGTTCGGGCATCGAGCCATGTCGAACCATTCGTGCAAGGCCACGAAACAACATGCCAAGCCTCCTGGACCACAAGCAAAATGCAAACATCTAGGCTTACCAGGGCAGCTGTGCAAAGGCTGAGGCTTGTCAGTGACCCAAACTGCGCGGCCATCTATCAGCAGGTCTGTGATCAGTGGGTAGCTGCTCGGGTAGCTCAAGCCTCTGAGAGATGAAAAAACCCTGGCAACAGAAAAAGGACCAAGTATCGCTTCGGCCGTAGAAGCTAGGACAATGCTGACAGATGAGCTGGCTTTCGCAGGCTTGTCTGTACACACGGCACGACTAGCTGCAGCTACATGCCCAACCTCAGGGCCTGCTTTAGCATGTGACTGGAGGCTCTTAGCTGATAGCTCTTACAAGAAACTGCAGCCATGGTCAGTAGCAAAACCAAAATCGTGTCTTCTCTATTAATACGATGTGTTGACAATTAGCCTTATCTGTGGCGAGCAGCTAAAGCCTAGAGTCTGGACATCCGCATGCAGGGTAAGCCATGTGGCTTAGACACTTAGCATAGTTAAGGCTTTGGGCTGCGCGGAGATTGACCTCTCGATCTAGAAGGTTGAGGGTCCAGGGATTTTCACGGTATCCAACTGCGCAACCCACAAAACCGACACTCCTACATCCAATTCCTGGAGTCTTGAATTCATGCAGGAGCCGGGGACGCCCTGTGGTGCTGCCGATCTTTTCTCCACCATGCCGAAATCTCAAGTGTGTCCGCCCAGTTCTTGCAGAAGACACGACCTGGCGCATCAGCGCTCTATTCTCGTAAATGCACGCAACACACGAGGCCGTGTCTTTGACATGCAACTACTTGCGTACTGTAACAAGAAGGAGTGCAGCGTCCTGGATAGCGGCCGAGAATCCTGCAGGGAACGCAGGCCTGTCTGAATACCCACAATACTGGAATATGAAAAATTAAACCGAACGAGATCATGCAGTCTGTTGTCTAATGCTAAGCTCACCTGTGCTGCAGTTTCGTACCACAAACAGCGTTCCCTTGAGGCAAACTAACTTCCTTTTGCCCGAGCTCGCAAAATTTGAGACACCCGAAAGATTCCGGAAAACCCAAACACGGCTTGGGGTTGAATCTCACGCAATAAGAGTGGCACCGTCATCTGACTGAGCAGAGTAGACTACAAATCTATCATTATCCTACGTGGTCTTCGTTAGTTGCCTGAAACCATAAACCCTCAACCCCTAAGCCCCGTAAACCGTTTTGCATGCAGGCCGATTTGCAAAACGCCACAACCCCCAAACCCCACACCCCTTCAAATTTCAAGCCCTAACCCCGACGGCGGAGCCTCGATGCTCGCATGGATCCTTGATTTTCGGAAGGTTATAAGGTTCAGGGTTTACAGGGTTTAGAGCGTTTTTGCCTTCCGCCAGGCAGGGTCTGATGCAAGAGTGAACTGAAAGAGACTCGACTTACTGGCACGTGCACATCAGCATCATGGCAGTTTGTTTCCTTCACAGGAGTGGGGACAAGGTCAGCCGGCCCCCAACTGCCCACCGCGTAGGGTTCAAGTTTTACGCCCTCACAAGTCGGACATGCCAGGCAAGGTTCCACAGGTGCAAGTCGGCGTGAAACTATGCTGACTTTTTGCCTAATGTTCAAGTTTTAGGGCGTACGCTCGCGCAACTCGGACTAGCCAGGCGAGGTCTATCAAGTGCAAGTCGGGGTTTCGACTCGCACACGCAATCGGCAGGCGGCTTCGTGAGGTCTGGACTTATGGCCTTGTTTCGAAGGCTTCGCTTTGGCGTTCTTGGGGTGCTTGCAGCTTTTTTGCTCCCGTCACCAAACACAATAAAAGCCAAAGCCCTAAAGACACTAAAATGCCAAGATTTGCAAACCCCACCTCCTCCTCCTCCTCCTACACTGTTTCTGCTGCCATTACTTCTCCTACATAAGTTTTCAACCCCAAGCTGCAAGCCATGAACCCCAAACACGGAACTATACATACTTTAAAAGTGTTTGGAAGAAATGTCCTGTGCGATTTTGCGGTTGCTGTTGGCCGGTGGTGTCGTCGTCGTCATCGTCGCCGCTCGTTCTTTGTGGTGGCGATGACTGTTACAATCTGCGACTAGCTTCTATTATTGTGGTTATGGATGTCGACCTTGATACAGGGATTGAGACGATCGCTGAAGATACTGGCGGCGATAAAGATGATCGTGCTGCTGACATCATGATGGTGATGATGTTTAGAGTATTGATTCTCGAAGTAGGGAATCGCAAAGTAATTCGTCATCACCGCTAGGAAGCTGGCAGAACCAAGAAAGTGCCTTTCATGGTAGCGAAAGTGGTCATTGTGCCAAAGAAATCAGGTTTGCAAGCTGAAAGCCACAATTTAGGGGTCTTGGATCTTGGAAACAACGACTCATGGCAAGTCGGATTCTTTCAAGCCTGTAAAAGCCTGCAAAGAAGTAGATCATGAGGTTTAGGGCTCGCGGCTTTTGGCAATAGTGTTCTATAAGGCTTCGGGTTTGGGGTTCAGGACAACAGGTGCTTGTGTAGACTTCCGGACTCACTGATTGGGTTGCAACTCGCCGTTGCTACATGTAGAAATTGAATCCGACCTGCAAAGAGACATCCGCACATTGAATTTACATTTATGAGTTAAGAGGCTAAAAGTCCTCTGTCATAGCCGGAAGATGCAGATCTAGGAGAAGCTGCTTAAGACAATACTTATACATAGTAACACGGCCTCTTGCAGGTGTCTATGCTGATGTGAGTGAGATAATAAGACAGACAGACAGGCAGACAGGCAGACAGACAGACAGACAGACAGATAGACAGATATGTTAGAAAGATAGATAGACAGATGGAGATAGACGGATGGAGATAGATAGATGGAGATAGATAGATAGATAGATAGATAGAGAGATAGATAGATAGATAGATAAGCAGAGAGGCCAAGAAACCGCGGCCAACATACTTTGCCAAATATAATCACCTATTGGGGTTTAATTTCGCAACCAGGCTTCCTGTGTCCCGGCCTGCTTGATGGAAAGGTCGCGTGCATCCACCCACGCCCAGCGGCAGCCGAGATCAACCAAGATTGAATCTTGTTTGCTATCGACTTGCAGCACCCGGACTTGCTGGCCGGGCGTGTAGTCAAGATCTCTGGCACGCGCCGCGGAAATGCGCAGGGCGCCCAGGCACCCGGGAATAATCTCCTGCACTGGACCCACTTCCACGGGCATGCTTCTGATTGCTGCTGCCGCCTGCTACGACTAGGATGAGCACTACTACATACACGAGTCGTATTTGGCAAGTGTTAGAGGCACCACCCGCAGAACACCAACAGATCGCTGACTGACAACATCACCGAACATCGAAAACCTTGAATCCAAAATCGTCTTGCGACGCCCTTTCGGAATCTGCACCTTCATGTCCGGACATGGCCTGCAAAGGAAGTGGCCTAGCTCTCAAGTTCTGCAGGTGTTCAGCTTTTGCATGCAAAAAAACCACTCACGGCAAGTCGGACTCCTTCAAGCCTGTAAAAGCCTGCAAAGAAGTAGATCTATGAGGTTCAGGGCTCGCGGTTTTTGGCAACAGATAACTGAGGCCTCGGGTTTGGGGTTCAGGACAACAGATGCTTGCACAACAGATGCTTGTGTAGACGTAGACTTCCGGACCCACTGATTGGGTTGCAACTCGCCCTTGCTACATGTAGAAATTAAATCCGACCTGCAAAGAAACATCCACACATTGAATTTGCATTTATGACGTCATCGAAACAGAGGCATGCTGAACATGACTTGGTGTGCACCTTAGCCGGAAAATGGTGATCTAGGAGAGGCTGCCTAAGACGATACTTATACATTTTAACACGGCCTCTTGCAGGTGTCTATGCTGATGTGAGGGTGTGCATATAGATAATAAGACAGACAGACGGACGGACGGACGGACAGGCAGACAGACAGATCTAAAAGATAACGTAGATGGATTCGATAGGTTAAATAGATTAGATAGATTAGACAGATTAGAATGATTAGAAAGATAGATAGACAGACAGAAAGAGAGGCAGACAGACAGATAGATAAACAGGTAGATAGATAGATAGATAGGTAGATAGACAGATAGATATATACTAGATAGCATAGATAGATTAGATAGATTAAACAGATTAGATACATTAGATAGTTTAGATAGATTAGATGGTAGATAAATAGGTTGTTAGTTGGATAGCGCGATAGACAGATAGATGGATAGGTAGATGCACACATGCATATACCCCCAACCAGACGTGAGTTCTATCGGACAAAAGGCAACGGACGCCCGCGATGTTTTGTCCTCGGGTCCTCGGAAACCATAATGGGGGCCTGATGGTCCTTGATTCTCGGTTCCGCTATGGCTGACCCAGAGACCCCAATCTCTCTTAGAGCCTTAGCCTTCCTCTTATGATTCAAAGTATATTTCTGAGTGAAGGGCACGCTGTGGTTTTTGTTGGAAGGACTGGGAGAAAACCTCCTTCTACCCTAGGCATCCCCCAGGGCTCCGGCGTTGCATCTGCGACTTCCTGAAGACGGGGCTCCGTGACACGGGCATTGTAGACTCATGTTATATTTCACGGCAATTTTTGCCGGCTGCATTCACAACCACTGAGTCTAGGGTTTGGGGTATATTTAGTATAGGACATCAGCCCTCAAGCATTAAACCCGAGAATCTTAGCGGCATCCCAAAGCACCATTACTAAATATCCCCTCTGAACAATGAAGGAAACGTACACAGACTAGGAAACAGAATGAAGGGGATCGGGCATATTGTAGCATACGTAAAACAACGGACATGTACGGACTATCAGGGGATCCGTCTGCCAACTAAGAATTGCGAGCCTTTTTTGGTACTCAGCTTTGAGCAGATCTTTGGAGTCTGGCATTGTGAGGGGGTTAGGATATGTTGATGCAAGGGTTGAGGGCTCAGGCTATGGGGCCTAGGATTAGGCTTTTGCATCTCCGACTCCCTGAAGACGGGGCTTCGTGCACGGGCAGTGGAGATTCATGTTATCATTCACGGCAATTTTTTCCGGCTGCATTCACAACCACTGAGTCTAGGGTCTTGGGTGCAATAGTATAGGACATCAGCCCTCGAGCATTAAATCCGATAAACTAGCGCCCCTAAGCATCAGTACTAAACATCCCCTGACCAATGAAGGAAACGTAAAAAAAGGGGCCCTAAGAAATAGACTGAGGTTTCGGGCATATTGTAGCATACCTATATACGATTATATACGGACCTGTACGGACTATCAGGCGATACGTCTGCTAATTAAGAATTGCGACCTTCGTCTGGTACTCAGCTTTAATATGGAGACCCGGGAACACAAGGGCAAAAGCGTCCTGCAGATCTTTGGAGTCTGGCACATTGCGAATATGTTGATGCAAGGGTTGAGGGTCAGGCTCTGGGGCCTGGGACTTTGGGTTCAGGCTTTGGCGCGTGGGGTTTGCGGACTAGGACTCAGGATGCAGGGTGTAACGCGTAGGATCTGGGCTAAACAGGCCACCCCGCGCCCTAACTTGTCGCTTTAACTTTTGTTTGGTAAAAAAAGCGACTACATATTTCGATCTATCTGTCTACCTATCTTGGGAGTAGGTTCACGCTGTCTTTACGTACAGCATCGTGGATACCAGACAAACTTGCTTACAAACGTGATCCCCAAGCCAGTCCGCCTGCTCGACAGCTGCCCCTCCGTGGCAAGGTGTCGTTCGGATCTCACTGCCACCTGGGATGCAATGTCTTGTTGATCTGATTGAAAGGGTTCGGTATTTTGTAGGTTCGAGATTTCGGGTGCAAAAGGGCCTGCTCTCACTAAGAGTGGTATGACTGTGAGGGTGTGTTTTTGGGGTTGGACTGGACTCCAAGATCCTTTCTGCAGCCGAGAGTCGCGGCTCGCTTAAGCCTTAACTACCCCACAGACACAAAGCCTCGAGCCGAGACTCCCAGACCAGGATGGCCACATATTCTGAGGCTGCACGGTGCAGCAGGCAGAGCAGCAGGCACAGGAAGGAGCTTTTTCCAATGCTGAATGCCCTTATACGTCCAGATCCTTCGACGAGCGTAGCGGTGAACTTCGCACAGGCCGTTTTCGTTTGTGATGGGGAGACAATGCACGCACTTCACCGACTTGGAAACAAAGCCTGTGCAGCAAGACACAAAAACAAAAGAGCTTCAGCATTCTTGCTTCTGCTGTCGCTGCGACTCAGGTAGAAGCAGGAATCATGCCATCTTTGACACTGCGCTGCACACACTGCAGCCCGAAACGCATCTGGCATGTTTGCAAAGGCTGTTTCTGCTTGAGACCACGCCTCTGACACGTCAATGCCTGTTTCCATGCTCTCTGTCAAGTCGGCCCAGCAAAGAGCCGCCGCGTAACACACCCCAGAACGTGATGCATAGTCTGCAGATGCCGACATGCAAGAGTCCGGATTGAATGGTTTGCTCAAGGCTTCGATTTCCGCCTTTACCGGGCCGCGTGGTCGCAAGAGGATTGGATGTTGCCTGCCCAACATCAGAATCTCCTGAGCCGTTGCCATTGCCTCTGTCAGTGCCTTTGCCGCGTTGACAGAGTCACCCGCACAAAGGAATGCACGACCGGCCTCGCTGCATTGGATGTAACGTTGGGAGCTTCGCGCAAGGTGCCTCTGAAGCGATGTCTCGGTCTCTTCCAGAATTCCTTCTGCATTCTGCAGGAGCGACCGAAAGTCTGACGAAGTGATTCTCCAAAGAGGCTTGCGAAACTCAACCGCGAGAGCCGGCAGATTGGGGGGTCGAGGCCCCTTTGCGATCTTCTCCAAAGCAGCACCGGCAAAAAGCTTCAGAGTGAGCCGCTTCCAGCGATGTTCCCTCGCCGTCTTAGGCTTGCGCTCCACCAGTGGATCGAGGCGGCTCTTCTGCAGGCAGCTGCAGCCTTTCTTGTGAAATGCTTCCGATCCTCGATCACAGGTGCATCTGCCGCTCGTTCCCAGTGCAGCTTCAGCAGAACAGGAGACGAGCTCCGCGACAGCCAGCCAGTGCTTGTGCCACTGCAACCACTTCGGTCGCTTGGCATGCAGTGACATCTGCCTTTTCCACTCCTCCAGCCCTGTCACACATGATCCAAGATCAACCTTTGATGCTGCAGTTGCCAGTCGATAGCCCGCTTTCGATCGGACGAGTATCTGCTGCAGGGCATGCCTTGCTACGGCATGCTCCAACACCTCTGCAACCAAGCTGACATGGCCACACATGCATGTTGACTCAGGCACGAGGAAGGAGAAGATGCTTTCCCACAGCCTTATCTTCTGGAGCTTGCGCAATGGACTCTTCTGTCTCGGCTTTGATGCATCCTGCATAAGAACAGCTAGCTGCCTTCTCCACTGGTCCGGGGAAGCAGCAAACCCAACGGGGCTCCAAAGCTGACGGGGTGCCTCTTCTCTGCCGCTGTTTTGAAGTTGCACCTGCAACACCATGTCGCACAACGCCAAGCCACGCCTGGCTACCTGCAAGGACTCCTTGAAGATCTCTGCACGCTCGAGGGGGCTGTCCAATGCATGCATCAGAAGCTGCAATGCTTGTTCCTGCTGCTCTTGCAAAGGGATCCGCAGATCTTCCAGGACCTTGCGCTGAAAATGCTGGCGCATGAAGGTGATCAGTGCCGGCAGGTCTGCAGGAACTTCGTGTGATCGGGCCGTTCTGACACTCCTACCTGACTGCATCTGCACGGGTGCAGGAGCAGCAGGAGCAGGCCTCTTCCATGCGAAGTTGGGTTCAACCAGAAACCCGTGGCGTTCACCGAACTCCTGGCCTCAATCGGCTTCAACCAGATAGCACTGTGCTTTAACATGCTCTGATTAGGAGAGACGAAGAAGACGAACACAATCAGTCAAGAGGCAGAAGGCAAGGTTCAGCTGGAAGTCCTCATCGTCAACCTTTGCCAACTCGGATCGTAGCAGGGCTCTTGGTCGTCGATGGTCTCGGCCCTGCCTGTGTTCTAGTTCTGCTTCCAACCAAGCGACGAACTCAGGCAGCGTGATGTCACAGCTCGAGTCTGAGACCAAGCTCGCATCGTCTGCAACTGGACATGATGCCAAACGATCTAAGCCATCTAAGCCCAAATCCGAGCACTGCTTGCCCGACTTGACTCTTCGATTGTAAACATCCAAGCTTGCCAAGTGCTCCACCACTCCCTCCTTTGACCAAAGGGACAGCAAAGGGCTCCATTCGCTACAACTTGCGTTGACTTCTAAGATGGCGCATCCAAACTTGGCACGCGTGATGGCAGTATAGAGGACCTTGAACTCATGTATCGCAGGAGCCATCTCATAGAAAGTCTGGCTGTGCTGCAGAAAGATGTCGCCTTCTTGCGATGATGCCGCGAACACCGCAAGCTGAGAACCCTCTGAGCTGGGATCCGCCAAAGATCCGACGGCGCGCGTGTGGGCCGACTTCCCAAGCAGCTGGACGATGAGAACCAGATCGAACTCCAAGCCTTTCGCCTTCCACGCAGGGGGGCAGACGCAGAGTGCCCAGCTTCAGGATGCTCGCTGCAATTCTAACATACACAGAAAGTCAAGAAGATGCACATGGATTAGCTGTTTCTGTGCTTGTCTTCGACAACTCGTGGCGAACCGATTACAGCATCCATCGCCCAATGGTTTGATGCCGGACCGAAATGAAGTTCTGTCATCTGAACTGGCATCGAGGCGACCGCGCCCGAACAGCAAAACACACACTGCATAAAATCAGGTATCGCCTCGGCAACTGTCAGGATTGTGGCTTGGCAACCGCCGGCACGCAACTGCCTGAGCTGCTGGCTACATCAGCTGCAACACACGCCCAAGTTCAATAAGCACATCTGAACTGTGACAGGTGTATGAAATCATGAATGTGCATAGCTAGCTGCACATGTCTTGTTGAATTGCGTCCCAGTTTCTCTCTCGTAGCAGCATCAGGAACCTGGCATTTTGCTTGCTTCTTTATCCAAGGTAGTCTTCCTTTCGAAGGGATTCGGACAGGGAGGTTTCGATGTCCATGGAAAGCTCGGAAGAAGCGTTCCTCACCCATCGCTGCCTAGCAGGCCTAGCAAAGCCCACATCCTGGTCTCACGACGACCACTACTGAACCTTCTGAGCTCATGGAACCTCCATTGGGCTGGAAAGCTCGCAGAATGGAGGCCGTTATTACCCCTCTCAACCACCTCCTCGCAGAAGTGGCAACGAGGGTGCAGCCTCAAGCCCGTAAAAAAAGGATGAAGCCCAGCCAACCCCCTCGACGAACTTCACAGCCCTCTGAATCTCAACGTTCTGATGTATGTTTTGATGGGCCGTCTGGTTCATGAAAGGCACCAGGACGGCCGTAGAGCTGGCATCTATAGCCCAATCCAGCTGCAAGCATCCGGTTCCTTGGTCCAAGCTGCTCAAACGAAAAACAAGGGATCGCTTGGGGGCCGCCAAACTCGTGTGTCGTGTGCCTACCCTGGAATGCAAGGTTCCGGCAATAGCCTCCGCTGGATGGTTGGTCTCAAGCAGAAGGGGTCGAACACGCATCTTGAGTCCGTCGTCTATCTCTTGAATATCATCTGCAGCACGAGGAAACCTGCTGAACAGCAGCCCGGTGATTGAATTGGCGAGGGCTCGAATACCAGGTGCGCAACGATAGTTGTATCGCAACACATGCAAGCCATCTTCCGTGTCATCCTCTACAGACTTGTGTCCTGTTCAGACAGACAAGATTTGTACGTGGTCTGGCAAGATCGGGCCGAACACATTTCGATGTAATTATAGGTTGCCGCCTCTAGCTTCAGATTCATTTCGAGCTAATGCTCGAAATCTCCGCCCTCGGCCAGATTGCCGCTTCGCTCGAAAATGCCGCAATCGCTCGAAACATACATATGCTAATTTGGGTTGGAAAGGGTTCGTTCGACCACTGACAGCACTACCCGTTTATTGCCCCGTCCTCGCAGCTCCCAGATCTTCGTGTGTGCTTGCATGATGTCCACGAAGCAAAAAGCGCTTCCTGGGTTTATTGTCTGACATGTGTCGCCGGCGACCGTAAAGCCGTCCCTGTCTCCACAAATGTCTAGCAAAGCCGCAAGTTCGGTGGGCGCGAAATCTTGAACTTCATCCACGTACACTTCATGAACGCGGCTAGCACCACGTATGCGCTCGCGAAGCGCGATGGCCACATCGATCTCATCCTTCCTGCGCATCCTCTCCTTGATGACAGTGTACTCCGTAAATGCTCGGTGAATGGCTCGACGGTCAGCAGGTGTCAGATGGACACCTTGTCCGCTCACTGTCATCTTGAGATATTCATCGAGGCTTAACCCGTTCCAGTGCCAGTGGACAAACGGGCGCAAGCTGCAGGAAAATTCAGTCCAAACGGCTTTTGCGGACAAAGTCAATAAGCCATTGAAAGTTCGCTGCAGCTGCGGATAGATATGCTGCTCGAACTCTCTGAACCCGATGCAACCGCCCGCGGCTGACATGCTGAAATGTGAAACCAGCTGGTTCCACGTGAAGCACAAGACTTTGCCACTCGCAGGCCATGCTTGATGCCCTGGAGCAGAGATGACTGGGACATTCGCCGACTCAAGCTGCTTCACTACGGTGTCTCTCAAAAGCTGCGACTTCGTGACGAAAAGCTGGGACTTGGGCTTCACATCTCCAGAAGTCCAACGTTCCCTGCGATGAATGATCCGCTGCACCAGCACCAAGGTCTTCCCTGTGCCCGACCGACCTTGAAGGAACAAGCTGTGCTCGTATGCCACAGCTTCCTCCTGCTCAGAAGACAATCGCAAGAGCTCAGAGTCTGCCAGGACGCGGCTCCCCACCTGGGTTCCCCAATGCGGCTAGCATCTCTTCCGACTCTCCCGCTTCTTGTTGTTTTTCTAGGAAACCCACTAAAACGAAGGTCAACGGGCCCCTTATACTACTGGGGGACCAAGGTGCCCCGGGCTCGTCCTTTCGTGCCAGCTTCCAGGATGCTTGAAATCGACCCTGGAGCTTTGCGAGACGCTGCTGCAAGGAGAAGTGCAGGCGACGTGCCGATCGATCCATGGCATCTCCAGAGAGTTCCTAGGCTCTCGTATGCTCTCGTTACGTAACTTCAGTTAAGTTGCCGTGATACTTCTCACAATAGACCTGCACGGTGACAGTTTAACAAGGACCCAGGTTCTTCAAGGGAAGCAGCGATATCAGACATCTCCTCCGGCACATTGTCCATCGCTTCTGATGCAACGCCTTCTTCTGCTTTCTGCAACCGCTCCCGCAGTGCTTGTAACTTCTCCGCCAGCTCCGTCCCATCGAGAGCCTCGAGAGGAGCAGGTTCTAGCCATTCCGTGTTCAGAGGCTTACGTGCTCGCCGGGAGCAGAAGTTTTTCGCATCCTTGTGAAGATCGCGTGAAAACTGCCGCAGCACCGGGAGCATGTGGCAGGCTCTTTGTAGCTTTCACAGATGTCGTGTGCTGGACAGTCGCATTGTGCACCTATGTGTCGATGCTGTAACCTCGCATGAGAATCACATCTGGGAGGGCATCCCCTTGATGAATTTCAACCCTGGAGAGCAGCAGCAGCGGAGCACTCTTCAACGCCATGGAAAATCCGCACTCTGCGCACTTCCTTCTGCAGACCTCTCGCACCAGCACTCCCGTCTGCAGTGCTCCGCAAAAGGATGTGGTTCTGCGTTTCTGTCTCTGAGCTCTAAACTGAACCTGTGCACCTTCTGGTCGAAGACTCCGTCCCCCCTCGGTGGACCAGGGGCGACAGGATCCGTTTGACGGCGATGTTCCACATTCGTGTCGTATGTATCCGGTGAGAAGTATCATGCGCATGATTGGACGATTGCATATTCTCGAAGTGACACCATTCGGGAGAAACGAGGATGTAGCTGGATGGGGAGGTCATACGAGGTTCTGATGGGAGAGGGTCGTGCAGGCTATGAAACCTGAGCAATATGTACTCAAGAAGCCCCTCGAAGCGCCTCTGAATGTATTGTGGGTGCTCCTAGATCACCACGAACTTCAAAACACCGAGAATCTCGCTTGGTTTCCCATCGATCGAAGTGCTCTTTCACCGTGTGTCGCAAGTTGTTTCAGCAGTTCTTGCAGCAAGCCAGCACGTGCAGTAGGGTTCCAGTGTCTACAAGTCCGGGTACTAACCCATGTACTGGTGTTGGAAGAGTTTTGCGTTTCCGTGCAAACTGCGAGCTTGGCTATGGATATCTTGGCTAAGTTACGGCTGGGCTGGGCAGTTGTGTCGTTGTGTTAGGGACAAAAAAAGGCACATCTCCCGGGCCGGGCAGATGCCTCGACTCACTGAGTCACCCACTCACTTCCACTTTGGAGATCTGTGAGGGCTCTGCATGAGAACAGGATCTCCGTCTCGCTTCCTTTTCTCAGCTTACGCTGCACTCCTCCCCTTGTACCGGCGTGGCCTGCACGCTCCGCACAGTGTATCCCTCTCGGAGCCACTGCTGGACCTCCGGATAATGCGACGGGCTGAAACGCTTCCTCATCAAGTCTGTACCAGAGGAAATGAAAGCAAACAGCTCCTCCTGCAGGCGCTGTTGGTACTCTTGGGACTCACTGTCCGACTTTCCTTTCAAAGCATCTTGCGACTTGGCGCAGACCCGAGCCACCAACTCCTTTAAGGAGGGCAGCGTCAGGACCGTGAGTTGGGCCGACCAGTTCAGCCGAGCGTTGACGCAGCAGCGCCCGGAGACCTGACAGGAGGTTGGATGGGAGAACTGACCCCTGGGAAGGTGTAGCGCTGCATCATACAAAAACCACATATGTGTGCACCTGCATGTCTTTTTGGGAGAGAGGGATGACACAGACAGAGACACACACACACACACGCATGCATGCATACATTCATATTACACACAAACATAATACATGCATGTATGCATACTACATTTGCATGCTACTGCTAAAGTGTAAGTGTTTTATTTTCACATAGATAGGCAAAAACCCACATTCGGTCGAGCCAAGGGCACCTGAAGGTCCAGATCCAAGCGGACCAAGGTCACCAGGCCCGAGGTGGGAGTTTTCCCTGGGTTCCAAACAGGGACAGCAGATGTCTGGTGCACTCTATCCAAAACATCACTGTGATGGTCGGGGTTTTGCTCTGGAGCTTCATGCAAGCTACCACAAGAGATATCGTATTATGACTGATACTTAACGGAAACGAAGGTCATGATGTCGCGACCACCAGGAGGAAGGGCAGAATTAGTGTATACAGCATGTGCGGTATACCGACTTTTTCTATATAACTTAAGTACAGTTCCTGAACGAGAGCCCAGCGGCTTTTCGCCTCCTTGGTGGAGGGACTGGTAGGGAACCCCACGGAGCCGGCACTCAGGCTCTGTGTTCTCGCGGCCGGGTCCAGCGCCAGTGCCTCGGAAGCAAAAGAATTTATGGTAATCCCTCAAGTGACTCAAACAGACAAAAAAGCCCATAAGAACCCCTTCATGTAGTATATAGTGACCCTAATATAATAATAAGTAGCCTTTCGTGCTCGCCTTCCCCGTATGGGAACCCCTCTCCGAGGCCGGGGCCAGCTCCCGAGTCAGCGTCTGAGCATGGCCGGGTGGGATCCGCTGCAGCAGGTCCTCTGAGGCTCTGAGCTTTTTGTTTGGTCATTTTTTCCCCACCCGCCCAGCTGACAATGTCACACCGCTGGGTATTTTGTCATTCGCGGTTCAGGGATGTTAGGCTGGTGGAGGGGTGCTTGGCAAAAGCTCGGCTTGCAGATGGCGGTGCGGACAAAGCTGAGCAGATGCAGCACTTGATGTGGCATCGTGGTGTTCACACAGAGAAACTGGAAACTCCATCTTCGTTTCGGCGGGCCCTCCAAGGAAGAAACCTCATCGGAAAAAAACCACACTTTCTTCCGTCCTCTTCCAGCTCGCCCAGGCACCTGCCATGCAGTCTGCACCCATACGATTTTTTGCACCCAAAAAAGCCCAAACAAGATCTGTTTGCTTCTTGACCTTAGTGGGCTGTGGACCTCCAGGTTCCATGGTACACTCGCTTTCTTGACGCACGCCTGGCCCACCGCAACAGCCTACTCCGAGGACGCAGTCTCACTAGCCCCTGGTGCGGGCTTTATGTTGGGATTACATAAAGGCGGCATTAACACGGAGGAGTTTGGGTTGCCTGCGGTACATCGTAATGATGGGTGCGAGCAAACCAGCTCGGTCAGAGAAACGGCACACATCAGCCTCGCAAACAACTCACAGCACCTTCAAGCGCGCAGCAGCTGCGAGAGAGCTGGATGTAAAATCTTTTCAACCCCTAAACCCCAAACCTCTAAACCCCTAAGCCCTAATGCCAGCCTGGTGCGAGTGCATGAGTAACCCCTAATGGTTGGGATGTTTCTGAGCTCGCCGTGCCCGGCCTCCGAACCCCTTTCAAACGCTCGCGCCGCGGCAGTGCCAGCAGGCCGTTCAGGGAGGCTCGCTGCGCCTGGCCAGCGGAAAATCAGCAAACAAATAATCCGAACCTTTGTACATAACATACATGCATACATGTATGTATACCTGTATGCATGCATGCAAGCATGCATGTATGTAGTGATGTATGCATGTATGTTGTGATTTAGGTATGTATGTAGTGAAGTATGTATGTAGCTGCCTTTCACCTCTGCCAGGGGCACCCCTTCCGGACCTTTCGAAAGAAAGAACGGATGTATGCATGAAAAAGGATGCATGTTCATGTTATGCAGCGCCTCTATTTGTACACACACACACACACTATAGGACATAGGCATGTGTATACACTCAGGTACACATACGGGCTATAGTACAGGTTGTGTGTTTTTTTTGTGAGCTGATTCGTTGACTCGTTCTGTCATTACACACTTGCTAGACCCCTACGCGTCTGAAGCGCTTTGGGATTATGGACTATAAAGGGTCACCTTCTCGTCATTCTCCGTGAGGTTCCGGAGCACGTCGCCGAAGTGCTCGATGCCCAAAACTGACCCAAGGCCCCCGGCCGCCACGCTGAGAATTGGCTCAGGCGAAATAAACTGGACCACCTCCATGGGAAGCCGCACATATGTACACTTCGGGAAAGCTTTTTGAGACTCTAACTCATGCTATGCTTCTTCTGGCTCTCCCTCTTCTTCTCTCGTCTCTCTTCATCGGATCTTCTGTTCTACACTCGGGCCTCCGCAATGTCCTCAAAGCGTACTCGCCTCCAGAACTCAACGACTTTTGTGTCGGTCGCGTCCTCAAAGGGCTCGATGGAGTCCATCGAATTGAAGGGCATCGGAGTCGCGGGAGCCCGGGGCGCATAGGGATCTGGGCCTGGGCTCTTCAAGTGACCATGCTATGTACCCAGACATTCCAGCATATGCTACCCTTTTTTTGTCGTCCGTATACCTATAATGACAACAATAATTACTCTTAGGAACTTTTAAATATTCTTGTTGTCACGAGTATGCTATTGTTATCATAACCATTTGCTTTTCTGTTGCTACCCTTACCATTCACGTTATAACAACTTCAGCCAACTTTCTGAGCGAGAACCCAGGGGCCCTCGAGAGTGACGCGGATGATGTACTTAGCAAGCTCGTGCCCAGAGGTCGGGGCGAGCTGAGCCACCTGGGATGGGCAATGTTTTCTGTCTTACGCAAGAATGAGGTTTCTGGATACTAACACATACATGCATACATACATACATACATACATATGTATATATATATGAGGACCGAAGGAGCGGATGATTGCTGAATCATCCGACCTCTATAGTCCTTAAAGGACCTGGGAACGCAATAAACAGGTTCCAAGCAGAGTAGGGCTGTAATTAGCAAAACCTTAGGCGGGGTATTTATAACTGGACGTATTACCGACTCCGGGTCTGTCAGCAGCCTCCCGGAAGATTGCTCATGCTACGAGACCTGAACTGCTGTACTATGTATCCTGGCGCCAAGCAGCTGCTGCCGGGATCCAGCTTCGTGAAGACAGATAGCCCACGCTGCACAAAGAGCCTTTGCGAGGAAGCTTGTGGCTCTGTGGCATCCCTTCTCGGCTAGCTCGATCCTACTGATACTCGACTTGAGCACAGTAACTTCCGCGTGCAAGCACTTGGAAATAATGATGCTAGAAACTTTCTTCGAGGGGCCTGAGCTCTGTAGGCATGTTTCCTCGCGGTCCAGTTGGTTCTGCAACGCCGCCAGGCAAGGTCGAACAGAAGGACCAGAAGGGCTGGCCGTCTTTATCTGAAGCTCCTGAAAAGGGACGGCTTACAGGGACGACTTTCTTGGACCCCAAGCTGCAGCCTTTTTGCCGTCCGTGGGAGTGGCATCTTCCAGCTCTGTCATGGGGGGCAACTCGTCCACCTACCACAAACTCTTACCGAAGTGTGACGACAGGGCTAGGGTCCTCACTGTCTCATTTCACACACTCCTTCTTTACCGTCCACTCTCGCTCTCTGAGCACCGTCAGCGAGTGGGGCTCGTTGAAGAGTTGGCAGGAGTTTTTGCATAGCGAGATCAGCGACTTGCCCACGTCACCGATCTTCCTGAGAAGAGGTTGGGGTTGTTCCCCCCCCCCGGATTAGTAGTTGTAGGCGGGTTTCTAAAAAACCCTTACTTGCGACTCTATGTATCACTCCCCCTACGACTACCAGAGGGCCTTTGACGGTAGACTGACGACTGTCATGCACGCAGAAGAAATCAAACGGCAGGAAGCCATGGAACCAACCGGATTGCACCCGCAAAGTGGAAACAAAGAAGACCCGAATAAAACCTACATGCACCTACATGGCTGGATATGGTAGGATTTGCGTGCATTTTACAGACCCCGAAATCAAGCATCCCTAGATTAAAGGGCTTATGAAACCCTCGAATGTGCTGGCCGTAAGCGACGAGGCTCTCCTTCCAAACCCTCAGTGTTTCTTAACTGCTAATATTCCCCGCCGAGCTACCGCAAAGATCTAAGGTTTTGGGTTACGAAACCGTAATATGGGGCCCTTAACTAGGGCTTGGGGTAAACTACGCTAGGACTATAATCGGATTCGGGGGAACAGTATTCACAATCATTCAGGCATTTTACTTAGAGCAGGTTCAGGGGCACATAATCCCATTATTGCAATGGCGAGGCCTGCTACTAAATTCCCAATCCCAACCTTTCACAAAGCTATGAAAAAACGATTAGCTTCGTCGCATCTTGTGAAGTTTAAAGAAAGCACTCGGACAAGCCAGACGAGGCAGCCCGCTTTCAGGAGAGATCCCGTGAAGAAAGTTTACCAAGTAACGCACCTAGCAAACCACGCGGGCTCACAACTGCGGGGAGGAGCGAGAGAGGAAGGACGGCGGGGAGTGCAGAAAAACAAAGGGCGACACGGCGATAAAATGAGGTGCCTTGATCGCTCAGGTCATGGGGCATCTTGCAGTACTGGTATGATATATCATGGAGACTTCCAGGGACATTAAATGACCCAGGCTCTTCTCCACTTGCGCCACATCCAGGTCCTCAGCTCCCACAAAGACTACAAGGGTGTTGTAAAGGATCGAAAGATATTCTTCAAGCGGTGCTTCGTTTTCACATCTCCTTATGCCAAAACTCCACACGAGCTGAACAATGGGATGCCTCGCGTGGTCCTAACAGAGAGAGCCTGCTCTAAACCCTTGATCAGAAACCTGACTCACTCAAACCCCAAAGCCTGACCCCCGAAATCTACGGGATTCTTTCAACTTTCAGTCCCAAGCAGCTGCAATCTCAGACTCGAGTTCGACAATTGTCTGTCGTGCCTCGCGCGGGCGTGGGCTCTGCCCCTAAACCTTAAGTCTGTTCAGGGTTTACACTCTTCTGCTCAGGGTTTAGGGGTTTGGCCTTGAGTTCTTGAGTTTTGGGCTTGCGGGTTTGAGGTTGAGGGTCCTAGCATCCTTTGTATTTAATATAAACTTGAATCCTCGTAAACCCTGTTATAAACTACAAACCCACCCCCTGAAGTCCCTGTTCACAAGGCCCGAAAATCCCTAAACCCTACAAGCCATGTATGTACGAATAATACATATTTCACACACACACACACACAGAGACACAGACACAGACACAGACAGACAGACAGACACACACACACACAGACAGACAGACACAGACAGACACAGACAAACAGAGAGAGACAGAGAGAGACAAAGAGAGCCAGACAGAGCCAGACAGAGTCAGA
>CAJNJA010056208.1:0-24470 GCA_905231915.1 Symbiodinium necroappetens | reverse complement strand
GGCCCCCCACAGGATTTAGGCTCAGGCTGATTTCAGTTGTTAGCCCTGGTTTGGTTTGGTTGTGTTGGTTTTGCTAGTTTTCTGGGTGCTTCAGACAATTGCCATTCAGAATTGAGCCGAAGTCGGTTTTGACCCAATAGTGAGCGGCAAAGTGGTACTCGCCCGCAATGCACAGAGCACGCTCGTGCAGCGCTCAATTGAAATTGTTGTTGGTTGTGGCAGCTGCTGTGATGATGATGGTGATGATGATGATGAAGCCCCGCGGCGGACATCCGCAGAATTTTGAATGGCCGCCACGTCCTTACTGTCCGTCAGCGCACCTCACTGTGGTGCTCATGCATATACAGCAGCCTTGCCTACTCCATTCCTGTGGTAGGCTTGACACCCAAAAGCAATCAAAAACTTTATGTCCAAACCACCCGGCATCTCAGAGCCATAGCCCGACAACCCGCCCACCTACACCATACCCCTAATCGCAACATTTGGGAGGACAGTGGTCTTCAGCCACCAGCGGCCCTCGCACAACAAATCCTCCAGAAACACCGCGATAAACTCGCGGCCCGCAGTGTCACGAATCCCGACATCACCAACACCCCTGATACTGTTGCATACGTTGATTCCCTGCTTGAACGATTCAGTCACCTCCCCGTTCATCCAGTCACGGCGCAATACACCGATGCCTCGGCTGCTTGCAATGTCACCTGCCTCCTGTGCCCGCAAAAGTTTGCTACTGAAAACGCCATGCGAATCCACTGCCAACTGCAACACTCAGTGTTGCCCACACACAGCACCCGAACACCAACTACCTTTATTGCCCATACCCACGCCAAAAATGGACTACCGCAGTGCTCACTCTGTTCACTCCGATTCTTTCGATGGGGTAATCTTAAAGAGCACATACGAACAGGTGCCTGTGAAAAGCTGGGTGGGGACGCCGCGATCAGGTACCCTCACAAGTCGGTCGACGCCGACCCTCCACAGCAGCAGTTGGCTGAAGCTGTGCCTGCGTCATCAAAAGATGACTCTGTGGAGCCGGTAGGTGAGCTTGCATCTCAACAGTCCGTTATGCCTTTAGCTTTGCGTCCGCCTTTCCGAACAGCATTACATCAATGGGACCAGCAGCTGCGAACCGCCGCCATGCGCAAGGAGCTGGCTCAGTACTGTGCTTTGTGGTATGTGGATTGCTGATACCAAACATGTCAAGCAGCACTACAACAAGGTGCACCATCCTAGCATGCCTGACTTACAAAAGCAAGCTCTTGCCCTCTGCTTGCCATTCAAAGCCCAGCTTCGCCAGGACAGCAGTTGCCGATTCTGTGGCGTCAAAGTCGGTGCACCAGGCCGACACAGCCAGCAGTGTGCGGTGCTATTCCAGCTTTGTGTGGCTGTAGCATTCTGTCAGGACGGCAAACATGGATGCACAGCTGGCGGAGGACATTTACCAGGCGTGCTTCCCCAGCGGCCAGGCCCCGCTGATGCCCTCGCCTGCGGATCCTGTCCTGCACAGTCCTTCCCGAACAAGCGGCCGAGACCGGAATTCAAGTCGAGAGCAAGGCAGGGGGATCGACGGGGCCCTCCTGTCTACCACCCCAGTCCCTTCCAGCAGGGGCCTCCACCTCCCAGCGTGGGGATCTCAAGCGATGCTTTCACTCAAATGTGTCGCCTCATGCTCCGACACGAGGAGCAAGTGGCACTGATCAAGCAAGATCGGGGACTAGTGGTTTTCATCAAGCAGGATCAGCACAGCATCCTCCCGGCTCTCTACAAGGCCTCAGCTGCATGGAACGAACAGAAGGAGAAAGCAGCGACCCTGGAGGCGGGGCTCACCCTGAAGACGGTGCTACTGTCTTGTGTCATCAAAGAAATCTTGACATGGCTCCAAACCGTCACAGCGACAGAAGCCGGCAAGGGGAAGCTCCTGGCAGCAGGCTGGATCAATGCCGAAGGCCATTGGGTGTATCAACGATGGTGCCAGAAATCCCGGCGCCTAGTCTTGGACGAGGCTCGCACACCCCTGTCTCACGACAACGCGGTGAGATTGCTCACCACGTTGAGGGACTCCCTCACGGGAGACATAATCCAGAAGTTCTCGGCGACCCAACCGCTCTACCGACTGGAAGAAGCCGGACATCAGAGCGCCACCTTCTTTTTGGAGGTGTCTCTTCGAGGCAAGGAGTCGGATGCCGTACACTCCAGGCTACTCCAGCGTTTTTTGGCACCTGCATGTTTGAATGCTCGTGCTGTTGTCGGTCCTCTGGACTGTCGGTGTGTCCGATCGTGGCACACTGTGACCCCAGCCTTCGGGTGGGCATAGAGGAGATTGAGACCTCAAATGAATATTCAGCCCCTGTGACTGAGGTGGCCTCGTCCATATACGGTACACCCATGTTAGGCCTGGGTCTATTCTTACTCGCAGTCTTAAGTGTTTAAACTCCACCGGTAGACCCTTATCACGAGAAGTACCGTCATCCCACAGCCGGAAAAGCCTCAGCACCGGCCTTTGAGAGCTTGAGGCGGCCGCTTCGGTTGGTGCCGAACTTCTCATACTGCTGCTGGAACAACTGGCGAATATGATTTTCGCGAAAGGCTCTGCCAGAGCATGCATGTCGAGATTTGTACAAGTCTTGTCTGAGTTTCGTCCCTCTGTGTTCATCTGCCATGTCGTCCCCATACCCTCATGACCGCTCTCGCAGCCCACATCGACATCGCTCTCGCCGATCTAGACGTGAAGATTCGCGAGCCAGACGTATCTTGTTTCCCTCTCCACCACGTGGATCTCATGATGCATGAGGCTCTAGCATGATCTAGCCGTGCGCGGTCTCGTTCTTCACGTCGTGAGGATCAGTACATTCCTGAACATCGCAATCTTTCACAAACCTGGGAAGATGCCTGGGAGCTTCCGAACACATGGCGTCCGGATGCACTGCATGTTGATTGGGGATTGGTTTACAACCTGGCTTTGCCTCGCGTTGTCAACAGCCTGCATTTTCGCGAGAGACAACGATTTCAGGGACGCCTACCCCATTTGTTTCCACTTGCCAGTCTGCTACATAAGCAGAGCCATAATTGGGCACTTCGATTGTTATAGCGAATGGCAAACCAGTCTTTGTCGAAGTTTTTCGCAACAAAACAGAGAGTCTTCTTTCCGGCATCTTGTGCCGTGAACTTCGACATCAGCAACAAGGGGTCGGTCTTCAACAAATTTTGCAGTTTTACTCCGATGCCTTTCCTGAACATGAATGCAACGACATCTACAATTGGGATCATCGCATGCAGCTGTTGTATAAGATTGCTCTTGATCCTCGACAGTTTCAGAAAGCGGCAGAGAATGCTCGACTGCGCTCTTCCCAAAGTTCTGATGGTTTGTCCCAAGAGGGCACCCCGCCAACCCCCCATTTACCCACCACCAGGTCTCCTCCAGCATTGTCGGGCATCCCGCCACCTTCAGAAGTTGACCAATCTTGACCCGCCCGAAATTCGGACACCGCATCCGTGCAGAACTACCACCGCTCAGCTCGACCCAAGGTGACTCATACCCTTTCAGGATGTAGCTCGCAAGCTGTGTCAGAACGGGTCAACAGACAAATTGTTACATTGGACCGCCGCGAAGTTTGCCATTCTGTACTCTGTACATATTTCGTCGATCAAGCCGTTCTTCATGTCTTCGGCGACTTCATGAATTCTTTCGTGCATGTCGTGTTCCTGTGGGTTACCCGCTCTCTTACCATTCCAGACAGTCGGTTGTTTACACCAAGTTTTGCTTCTTGAAAGACCCGTGGTACATCGGTTCCACGATGTTCAATGTTTACACACGTGACCAGTCGCAAAGCGCAGTTGCGACAGCGCAAACATGATCGTCTTGATTATTTTGAGCCTGCGATTCATTTGTGCCATTTTTCGCATTCCTTTGACACTGTTGTGATTGTACCGGTACAAGAGGTTCGCGGACCTCGTGCATTGCTGTACTCAGTGGAGTCTCATTACCAATACTCTTTACGACCTTGAATCAATTTTTCGTGGGTCTTTACTCAGCTTTGGGGTGCATTTAGACAAGAGACACTTCAATCATCGATGCGATTCTCACAGCTGAATCGACTCTTAGACAGGCACGATCGCTGTTGTTTTCGTTTTGATGTGCACCTTGGATCGGGCTATGTCGGCTACGTACTTCCGAACTCTGAACATGCCTTTCAGTCTTGCGCACATTTATGCTGGCAAGCCTTTTCTTTGTCTTCTTTTAATACTTACAGTTCATATGGAGGAGCTGTACAGAACTCGTGTCCGAAACCAAATGCAGATGATCTTTGCTTTTCGGCAGTACTTGTTACCGCCTGCGACGAAGATCATCCGGTGCTTCCAACTTAGTACCGACTTTGTACAACATGCCGCATCCTGGCTTCGTCAGTTTTGCCATCATAATCGCAACATGTTCCCGCCTTTCCATTGTCCTCATTCACCGATTGTTGAAGCGCCAAACCCAACTTTGGCGACTCGGACGTTGAACTTGGAACCCAGGCATTCCCATGGATTGCCCGTGTCGTGCATTTGCCAGACATACAAAGAGTGGCCATACGTTTGCTCGGGCATCACAGGTCTGCGATTCATGGACTGGTCGGTGAATCTTGCTAACACTATTTGGCCTAGCAAAGACCAGGTATCCCAATCTGCAGGATGGCGAACCTCATGGGAGTTACCAGAGACTGTGGAAAATAGTTGGAATACATTCCTCATATCACGATGGAAATCCAGCAACAGGCGTCCCAGCATTCCCTTATTGAAGCGATTCGACCTCTTCGTCGTTGGGTACTTATGCCTGCTGATCATGCTGAATGTGCTCTGCACATTGCAAAAGAGGCTCATTCAGGATGACCGAGGTTGCGGTGGATACAGTACATTTCTCGCTTCAGGTCCGGAGCCAGGAGCGACGTAGACACCGATGAGGATGGTCCCACCGGAAGATCTCGGAGCTCTCATTGAGCAGCCTGTTCATCTCCTTCAGCAGCTGTCTTGGAAGCTCTTTTGCGCTGTCTCGGTCCCGTCGCATCCACCACATTGTCTAAGAAGGCATCCAAATCGAAATCCTCAATGTTCGAATCTCCCTGCTTGATTTGGTTGCACCTGCGCTCCTTAAATTCTAATTCTCGGCGATGGGAATGCCTGCTGCCAATCCGACTGAAAGGCCTGCTCTTGAGAGACAGAAGTTTGACAGAAGTATGAAAAGCATGAGCGACCGACTTGGCCGCCCACGATGGCAAAATAATTTCGGGCTCCACTTCAAAGACTGTGAAACCCGTCCAGGCAAGCCCGCTTTATGGGGCTGCCCTGTAGCCGTCCAGTCATCGTGGACTTCACGAACTGATGCATCAACAAATTGCTGATGGGTGGTGCGCTTGCCGGTGAACCGCATCTTGGATGCAGAGAAGGCCTGGCACTGGCTTGGGAGCGCCAGGTGGTACCGCGGAACGAAATGGCAACACCTCAAAATTGCCCATTGGTCGAGCCCGCTGGTCTTGGCGATGAAACACCGGATAGTGTTTCTCAGGCAGTGGGGGCACCTCCTGAAGCTGTTTCCCAAACTTCTCTGGCGTTTGAAAACCCAACACCCATCCCAGATGGCACAGATGATAAACCTGCTAATTGCATCCAGCTGCGTCGCTGCTGCCACGCGCATCATGGCTTGCTGCGAGCCCACGGGACGCAAGGTTGTCCGCCCATGGGTCCATCTAAAGCGGACAGTACCTAGACCGCAACCGCTCCGCTACCAACTGATGAATCTAATCCGATCGGGCAGCTTGTTTTCTCAGCTGCGACAGCATAAGGACCCAAAGCCTCGGGCCGAGAAACTGCGAAGCTTCATCATCAAGTCTGCTAAAGAGTCCTAGACTCGATCATGGGACTTTTACATCCTCATGCCTTTATATGCCTTTGGTGTTTCGTGCTATGTCTCAGTGACAAAGTCGCTCTCAAGACTTCTAGCTGCTTCCTCCATCATTCCTGATTGGTCTGCCTTTCCACCGCATTAATTGCCAGCATGCTGTGATGCTCCGGATGCTCTTTTGGGTTCGTGAGCATACTGGGTGAAAAAGTTGTCGTCGTTGTTGTGGGCCTCACAAAGATCTGATAATAAATGACAGAACCAACCAAGGCCCTGAAACTAAGCATTTGAGTCTATCTTTTGCTCGAGGTATAATGCGCGGAGTCCATGCCATCGTACTGTCAGGTGAGGGAGTAAGTGAGAGAGGGAGGTGAGTGAGTGCGTGCGTGTGTGTGTGTGTGTTGTCGAAATCCGGCTCATGTCGCAGGATTTTGAGATGTGTGTAGCCGCAATGATTCTGAAATTTATTGGACAGAATTGCTTTTGCTGAATGTTCTTTTCGGTTTTCACGTCGGGCAGACCCTAGAAATATGGCATCTCCGCTTCCAAGCCTATGCATGGACTTACGGATACCCTCACGAGGATAAACAACCGCGGCAGCAAAGCTGGGTTGAGGTTGTTTCAGTGAAAGAGCCTTCCAAGAGTGCTGCTGTCAGGAGGCTCTCTCCTTGTTTCTGGAGTAGTGCTTGGCCCAAACCTGCCGGCTGCAACTTCCATTACTACGAGGGTCCTATAAGCTGCCCTTCTGCAAGCATCTGCAAAACAGGCGACGCCTCTCGCAGGGCGAAGTCGTTCCCTTGCCTTGTTTCACTTAAACAACAGCTGCGTTGAAGCTGCAGTGGCTGATTTCTCTTCCCATCTGCATGAGCATGTAGCTGCCATGCTTGAGACATAAGTCGTATCTGAGCAGCAGGGAGCTGGCGCGCTTTGGCTTTGGCTTCACTCTCAGAGCCTCGGATCAAGCCAGTGCCAGACACACGGTTCCGACATGTTCCGACTTCTTGCTGTGCTGTAACGAAAGACTTGTGTGCCTTCTCTTGCTCCCCTGCGTTCTGAAGTTGCTTTGTTTGGCGGTGGGGGTCTGTCAGCCAGCTTCGCTGATCAGACAAGATGAAGGATTCCCACTTCAAGAGGTAGCGTGAAAGCAGCTCATAGGACAAATTCATAATGTCCTTGGCCATACGTGTTGCGGCAAGCGAGGCCGTGGCTTAGAATTGTGAAGCTGAATCAAATCATACTTTCATGGGACGGAATGTCAGGAACTACGGTGTGCCGCAGTTTTTCTTCAGCCGGCAACAAAGACCAAAGATGTGTCACTTGCCAACATAAAACTAGCAATCTTGAAACTGCAGGCCGGCAAACTTTAGAGCTAGAGCTAGAGTCGGAGACGCTCTGCCTTAGCCTGCTCCTTTCTTTGCGAGCTTCCATGGAAGGTTCGTGAAGCGAACCATCGGAGTTGTCCAGCACCGAATTACCTCGGAGCGACTGGTCTCACTGACGTCCGTCTTGACACAGCTGGCGTGTGTGCGCTGCTGTCCAAAAGCCTTAGCATATGCTAGTATGAATGCCTCTATTCCCCGATGCGAAAGACAATGGATGATGAGAGCTCCAAGCATGTTTCGTCGACACCCCTCAGTGAAAAGCTGCCGAAGTGAGCCGTGCAGAACACTTCTTGCGGTCCTGACTTCGGAACTTCGGGGAACAAGCGGTGTCATGATGTGTGATGTGCAAGCACAAAGCTGGGACTACCAGCCGGCTCTCTGGAACTGTGGCCAGTCGTCTCACCGCGCAGCATTCTGATCTTCCGATTGCTGGAGCTCTTGCTGTCAGCCGTTTCTTCAAGTAGCTTCTGCGTAGGCCGATGTGCGGTTTCTTGAGATACCGCACAGCCACCAGCCAATGCTTTTATGCAAGAGCTCGAGCCGGAAGTTTGCAACAACTCTGCAGGCATGTGGCTCAGGATGTTGTTTCGTGGCGCTGTAGGCAGAGCTGACCGATGTTGCAAAACGTCTCGACATCCGTGCAAAAGGCTTCACCACCGACACTTGTGTCCGATGCGACCGAAGCGGCAAGCATGCTTGTTGCGGTCCTCCGTCAGCCTGTGGCAGCAACAGACTCTGCATCCTCTTGCAGCTGGGCCAAGTCACGTGCTCCCTCATTTCGCTGTTGGCAGCCCCGGATCAAGTCTTTGCTGCTGTCTAAGTGGCTCGGTGTCTTCGACCATGGCCGTTGCAGGTGGAGCCACATCAGAGTCCTGCAAGTGTACACGCGGGCCACGAAACCCAGACCCCCTGTTCACGGGACCTTCCGTGGGATCGTGAGAGGGAGCTCTGGTTTCACGATTTCGATTCGATGCTCGAAAATGTGTGGCCTTCGAAACGCCCGTCTCAGCCCCTGTAGGTCAAACAGGCACGAACATGAGATTTACAAAAAGCGGCTCCGATTCTCTGCAAGGACAGAGCGAGGAACGATGGAAGCATGGACAAAGGAGGAAAGGCCCCACCCCTGTGAAATACGATTGGCAAAATGGAGCCACCTGAACAATCACTCATTACCTGACAGGCCAGTTCTCACGATTCAACCATCGAACGCAGGCTCATGCTAATCAAGCAATACTTCCTGCCCCAGACTGCACCGTCACTGAGCTGTCGGTCAGATTGGACAACACGCAAACAAACGAAAAGCAACTGTCTACCAGGTTTGACCATCTAGTCGTGGAGCGGGTCAGATTCGTGCATGTCTCACGGTTGCACGAAACATGTGCTGCATAGTTCTCGATACATGCTGTGCTGTAGCGCTCCTTGTCGCCAGATGTCTCCCAGGACACGACCTGACCAAACAAAAACTGCTTCTGGTGTCATGCATCAGTAAGTAAGCAACTTAGTCCCAATGACGAACAACTTTAAGAGAAGGCCTTGCCAGAATGTGACAGTTGCTTCAGTGGCGAAGTGCTTTAGCTGATGCCTTACTAAGCACGACCAGCCTTGTGGAGCTTCCCCGTTCGGGCGCTTGAGTCGCCGTTGAGGTTCACGGTCAACAGCTCTGTGATGTACCGTTGCCCTGTTTTGAAGACCAGCGGGAGACTGCGTAAATCCCCAAGCTCAAAAGATCATGAAGCAGCCTTCTTGTAGCTCCAGGAGTTTGGTTTCAAGGTTGAGGCGGTGTTCGGCCAGAAGATGGCGCATCCACTGGTGTAGATCAACCTGCCCACTCCACAAAATTGGTTGGACAGCCAGTTTCCCTCACCCTGAAGATATTACAAATATGTATAGCAAGAAGAAAAAAATATATATATATATGCACACATACACACACACAAATAAATAAATAAATGAATAAATAAATAGATAAATAAAATATATATATATATATATACACATGTATGCATGGATGCATGTATGTGTCTGCACACATCTCTGTGGCTCGACCGATGTAAATAAATAAATATATATATATATACACACACACACATATATATATATACGTATATGTCAGTCCGTGAGGATCGATAACCTTCGAACATACACTGAGGAGCACCACGGTCCCTTAACTTTTCTGCTTTCGAACTCAACGTGAGGCAAGTCGAGCGATCTCCAATTGAACAGATGCGCCCATTCGTGGGAACATCCGCAGGCCAAGTGTGTTGAGGGATCCTAAAGCCGAGTGAATCGTAAGCACCGAATGGACAACGAACCATCAAACACTCACCCTGCTCGGAAAAATCACTAAAAAGGCGGAGTGGGCGGATCAAACCTTTTCAAAATTGCCACTGCAATCACCGCATCGGAGCTTCTCTGTCGAACAAAGAGACAAATCCCTACATCATCCTAAATCCCAACCAACCTAACCGTTGCTTGAGAAATCAGTCCCTAACGATCGATAACGTTCGAACACTCACGGAGCAGCGCCACAGTCGCGCAACTCTTCTGCTCTACCGTTCTCGACCTCAACGTGGAGCAAGTTGAACGATCTCCAATCGAACAAATGCGCAGGTTTTTCGTCCGATTTCGTCCGAACATCCGCAGGCCGATCGAGGCAAAAGGGTGTTGAGGGATCCAAATCCTCAAATCGAGTGAAGTGTATGCATCGAGTGGAGAACGAACCATCAAACGCCCAAAGGGCGGAGTCGGCGGGATCACAAACGTGGGCGATCGCCTGGAGCCAAAATGGCCACGGCGGTCGCTTCGTTGGAGCTGCTCTATCGAACGAAGAGACTGATCCCGTCGCCGTTGATTGAGGAATCAGTCCCTAACGGGTTACACCTTGACAAGTTACCGCAAGGGTTTTCGGAAGCCAAGATTATGCGGAGTGGGCTCCTAACCCACGCCTGCCAGCAAAAGTCAAGACAGGGCAGATATGCCCGTGAAAATGATTTTCAGGAACATGTAGCCTTGAAGCCAGGGGCGTCGCATGTTTTCTCTACATGGCTCCTGAATGTCATTGTCAGAGGCATATATGCACTGTCTCGACTATTGCTGGCAGACATAGGTTCAGAGCCCATTTTTTGTTCCATGTAACCCTGGCTTCCCAGAACCGTAGCAGTGTCCTGACTCTTGCTGGCAGAAGTGTAACCATTCGTCCGAACATCCGCAGGCCGATCGAGGCAACAGGGTGTTGAGGAAGCCAATACCCCCAAAAACGGGTGAATCGTAAGCATCGCGTGGAGAACGAACCATCAAACACTCACCCTGCTCCGCAAAATCATTCAAAAGGGCGGAGTCGGCGGGATAACAAGCTTTGGGGCGATCACCTAAAGCCAAGGTGGCGACGGCAATCGCCGCATCGGAGTTGCCCTATCGAACGAAGAGACTGACCCTTAAATCCTAACCAACCTAGCCGTTCATTGATTGAGGAACATACATAATACGAATGTTATATATATATATACACATGCATATTTATGTTTCATTGTGACATCTCAGCCGCGTATGCGAACTGCAGGATCCACTGTGACACTTTCTGAAGGCATTGAGCTTCAAGACAGTAGCACCTCCTCCGAGTCTCCGTTGTGCATGACCCTCAGCGACGGACAGTTGCTATGGGTTCCTCACAAAAGGTGGAGAACCGCCAGAGAATTTCCCTCCAAGATCCAGACAGGGGTGCTGCAACATCCCGCTCTTGAAGCGGCATGCTCAGCAGCTATCAACGGGTGCCGTTCCAATCTTGGTTAAACTTGCTCTGTAGGTTCACTGTTAAGTTAGATCCGTTCTGTATGCGCCAGAGATTTCGTTACGCGTAGGCAGATCGCAGTATCGATGATCTGAGTTCCTGGAGGCCCGGGCTGAATAGATAGTTCGGGGTTGGCGCTCTGGAGCATGTTCGGTCAGAACTCTGCCGCAATCTTTCTTTCAAAGCCTCCGAGCACTCCGGCAGACCGTTGAGTCTGGGTTCATGACAAGCCCCGACCACCAGAACGACCGATAACGAGTGCATGAATGTCGGAGCACAGCGTGACGTTCGTTTTGAGATCTGCAGCTCCACACCGCTAACTTACGAGAGAAGAGGGAACAACAGATTTCTCATGTGCATCCTCGCCTAGTTTTGACAGGGGATGCCCTTGTTGAAGCAGGTTCCGATGAATCACCATCTTGCTGGCAAGCGAGCTCGAAATCACTCGATGCTGCGCTGCAGAAATGATCTACAAGTAGGATTACGATGTGTCACGATGCTGGGGTGAGACTGAACGAAGCTGCTGCATGTCTTTGCAAGACTCTTTGGCTTCGACGAGCTGGTTTGTTCGATGTGGAGCGTCTCAGCGTGGAAAGAGTCGATACACCTGCACAAATTTCACAGCACCGAGTCGAACCAGGCCTGCAAGTCCTTCGTCGCATGCAGCCCATCGCCTTGTAGTCGCCCGGTGCCGGGCCGGAGTGAACGTTGACGGCTCCTTAGCACTCCATGTTTGGTTCGACAACAGACATGGCAAAAACCCAGGGCGCTTCAGGACCTATGCTGATCAGCTCAGGCAAATGCGAGAGCTCGCGGTTTTTGGAGGCAACTTGCCACCTTTCTGATTCTTACCTCGGCAATCCACGCTTCAACTTCGGCAGCTGGACAATGCTGGACAGACAACACCTCCCCGCAGAAACCGGGTCCTGGGCTTGGGAAGTTTGCGTACTCGCCAGGTCCCGGTCCTTCCAATGCCGTATCTTTAGGTTTTCATGACCAGACATTTGCCTCATTCTTCCTTTCCGGTCCCAGCTTCTTGGACAGTTAAGACTACCAGGCTTCGTCCCTTGTCAGCCGGGCTTTCGTGAGCCGGAACAACCCGCATCCTTCCATCCGTCAGCTTTACCCATGTGCCTTCTGCAAGCTCGGACGCCAGTGCGCGAGGGGCCGTACCAAAAACGCAGCTCCTCTTGTTCCCTGCCGATTTGACAAGAAAGAGGCTAAACTACGCGCAATCCAATACAAGCACTATAGCCTTTTACTGCACTATTCGATCCAGTCAGGAAAGCACTGCCAACTAAATCTGCAGAGGTCATAGTCTATGAGAGCCAAAGCTGCATGACTCTTTTCTGGAAGGCTGCGAGGCTCGGTGACAATCGATCTCTTGGACTTGTGAAACGTCTCACACAATTTGGCGTAGCTGGGATGACGCTATGCAAACCTGGTGCTTGAGCTGACTTGGGAGTAACTGCCCTCAACGATCTCGACATGTCACGACCAGCAAGTCTTGATGTGATGTTGCAGCTGGCAGTGACCACGGAATACTTTGGCAGCAAGGACATTCCCAAGTACGAAGCTACGAACCGAGCACTCGCATCAACTGATTGTGTTTGCGAAAGCTCTAAGCGGGGTTCACACTAGAAGCCCGCTGTGAAAACACTCTGCTGGAAGCTTTGGGTCTTCAGTGTTTGGGAGACGTGCCATGTCCAGGTCAAAGAGCAGGTTTGCTTTGCTCCTCGCCAGTCAGGGATGAGCCGAGGCTACCAGGAAAAGTGGCACTGCTACCTCCACCAGGATCTGGAATGATCTCTGTACAACCTCTTCGACTAGCCACCCGTTGCGAGTCCTTCAGTCGCTGGAAGGTCCTGAGTAGGGCTACTGACGCGTGGACTGCCGATTTGTTGCACCACGAAATCCTCAGCAAGGTCCGGCCTTTCGACGAGCTCCAACACAGTCTCCAAGCGAGCAAGCCTTAATACGAAATGACCGTCCATCAGCCATAACCCGCGTCAACTCTTAAGACTAACTGGCCGGCCAAATCATGCACACTGACGATCCGGAAGTCAGTGAGAAGTGTGCAAATTTCCAACGAGAATAGGCTCAAGGCCAACTATGCGAGATCACGTGAATTTAAAGAGAAGCTGCATAATCGCTCACATGAGGATTCTATGAAGTGCACTGTGTGGCGATGCAGCTAGCATACCGCATACCATAGCTACGGGCTATGGTCCGGTCCGTTGCTGAAGCTTCATCCCTGACTGTCGATCTTAGGGTTGGAAGTCTGGGGCCATGGCAGTGCTTTCTTCAGATCCTCGAGATGCGAACCACACTTGAGGTAAGACTCAGTTACGACATGGCTTGGCTATGCGATCATGGTAGCATCCCTATCCGCGGTGTCCTTGGCATCTGCCTGTGGACAGACTTGGCATCTCACTGAAAAATGGTAAGCACGCGCACGACTGAACCCCCCGCTCCCACACCAACTTCTCCCATCCCGGCCACTCCCAACGCCCCTTCACCGCCACACACCCCCACCCCCCCCAGACACGCACACACGCGCACGCACGCGCGAGCACCCACACCCACCCACACACCTCGACAAATCTCAACAAGCTTGGGCGCAATCTTGGTTGGATTTAGCTGCAAATCGAAACTGGATACTCGTGTCTGCTGGCTGATAATGCTTAACATGAAAACGCCAAGAGTCACCTCGTAATTGCCTGCAACCTGTTGACATCGGAGTGGGTGCTGCATGCAATGGTGTGCAATGCCGCGTCGGATTGAACCCAAAGGTTCAAATTGTAGCGCCTTCACAGATTGGCCAATGATGGAAGCAACAAAATTGAAAGTACTTTGGGTGGTTGATCAGACCACCCATCCCCTGTCTTGGAAAAGCTGCGTTTCCACAGGTATCCAAGACAGGCATGTGCCCCTGCTGCGAAATAGATTGAATTGGCTGCTGCATTGAGATACGTACCACGGTGCCTTCGTAGGCTGCGGTGATGGCTTCAATGTGAACAACAGGAGCTTTTCAAGAGGCATGTAAAGAAAACCCAACATGTGACAATGCTAGTCAAGCGGGATGGGTGGTACAAGCTCGATTGGGCGGATGTTATATACAAGGTCCATGCATGTGAGGATGTTTTTTTCCTGAGAAGCTTTATTCATCCGTGGTTGATCGCGTATACCGCTGAGTCTCGGCACATCTTGTGTTGAAGCGGCGGCCAGATGAAGCTAATAGTAACATGGGTCGGACCCACGTTTGGTGACGTCAGCAAGTCTGGCTACAACAGCCAGGTTCATGTGCTGACATCGTGTGATGACTTGCCAACGGTTGCGTTGCATCTCCATGTGGAATATGGTAGAGGCGGCACCAGTTGAGGCTCTCAATGGCCTCCTGCCGCAGCAATGGCCAGAACTTCTCTGCCTGTGAAGCGATGTCCAAACCGATGTTCAGGGCGATCGGTACGAGGAATCCAGCAGCGCGGAATTGCTTCATTCGGCAGCTGATTGAACATGCGTTTTGAATCGGATTGTAACCTGCGGAGCAGCCAGTTTTGAGCTAATGGCCGAGGGCAGGTGATTGTTTATGACTGCAGATGAGCGAAACCGGCGTGGTCATGTTCATGTCGTAATATACCCAAGGTTGGCGAAAGTTGCTGGCTCCTTTCATATCCAAGTGTGCAGTCCGACCTGCAGCTGTAGGAAATTCTTTGGACAGTGTTGTTAAGAGCCAGCCATAAACAAAGTCACAGGCTCAAGAGCCTAGCTAGAGCCAGCCCAGTTTCGGTGTCTCCCGCAAATCGTCACATATCTCCTCATAAAAGAAGGCATACCTGGACTGGCTTGGTAGCATTCCCAAGTAACCCATCCTCGAGTCCATACTCATACATTTTCTATTGTCTGCACAGTCATGTCGGGCTCAATGGCGGATCGGCATGTTATCCATGAGAGCACACCGCTAAGCATACGACCGTGTCATGTGTTACGCTGTGACTCTGAGACCATGATATGCAAGAGGATTCGGATGACCACTACAGCAATAGAATATGAACAGCACAAGAAACAAGTAAGATGCAGGTCATGATGTTTGCCGAGGCCGGGAACTAAGGAACGAACCAACAATAATCGCAGTGATGTGGTGCTAGAGAGCGTTCACGGGGCATTCTTAGTAACTGTTAGTAATTAAGCATACTACATGCATAAGTATACAAGAGGGTTGCACATATGTATATATATATATATATGTATGTATGTATGTATGTATGTATGTATGTATGTATGTATTTACGTTTGGATCCAATCTTTGTTGGTCGCAGTTTGATCATGTGGAAGCGGCATCCATGTATATCCATGTCAGTGGAAGAAGAGAGCAATCAGCATAATTATCCAAACTTACAGGTGCGCAAAATTGCGCAATTACGCATTCTATGCGTTGGATCACAGTCCTCCAAGATAATGCGGCAAACGGCAGCGAACACGAATCATGCACGACTTGATGTGTGATGATGCCGCAAGATGTCCCTTGCAGGTACGAATGGTTGAACCATATGCAGCCGGGATCATCCGCCAGCTGGGTGCCAAGGGCAGTGCTGTCAGAATCAGTGACTACAGTCCTGCACGTTCTTCACACCTTCTGAGCTGACAAAGAACCACAAGGCCAACCACAAACGGAACGCAGACCTGAGCCTTTCCGTAATGCAGCGCCAATGCTGCAAACAGCTCCACAAATTTGTGCTGCACTGGTCAGCTGTGGTGGCAAATCGAGGAAGATCTGGTCAAGGAAAATCACTAAGAATATCAGGAACATGATCCCATTCCCCCCTCGGAGCCGTAAGATGCGAAGTCATGCTTGACCGGGGTAGTCGTCGTGAGTAGGTGCGGAACTCCAAAACACCAAGGAACAGAAGAAGAAGAAGTCGTAGGTAGCACGGAATAGAAACAACCACAATCCATCACAGGAGGGCAAGCAATGGAGAGACGACGCCATACTGTACTCTGCCATATACCTGCCCAGAAGCTTCCGGGCGGCCTTGCCGCTGTCCAGATCATTCGTGTAAACATTGTCCACACCTCGCCCGATGGGGTGGTCTAGTGGGTCTAGTGGCTCTTGCTACCAAGAGCCAAGCAATGGGCATTCTGCCTAACTCGTACCCGTCGCCTTTAGCTTGTTGCTGGCCCCGACCCTGGAAGAAAGTCTCAGGGCAGCCCATCACTGAGCGGCCCGTCACTTCGACAGTTCCAAGCTGGCCCTTGGAGTTAGGAGCATTGTCGGGGATGTCGGGGCAAGGACCTGTGCGCCCCGATGTCCCTGCCTTGGCATTCCAATCTGTGGGCCTTCCAGGAACTTCCAGGCACTGTAACTCTCACTGACCACTGACCCTGCTCGTGCACGGACTCCGGGACAGCAGTCCACAGTGTTGCATTGCAAACCCTGAGCAAAACAGCGAGGGCATTGACTGTTCCACTTTGTCGCGCCCCGGTGGGAACTTGCCAGTGTCAACTTGCAACCGCTCATACCGATGCGGGCACTGACGAGCCTGCGCCTCCAGCTGGGCCAGCTCTGCTCGGACAGCTCCCCTTTGCTCCTTGCCCAACATTGCCAAACCATTCGAGACAGCAATTCTTCTCTGCCTGGCAAACACCCTGAGCGATCCAGTGCCTTTTCGACCCTGCGAGACTCTCCTTTTGCTTGTGGAAAACACCGAACTGGGTATGTACAGACAGAAGCATGCAATGCGCGGCAAACTCTTTAGCCGTGCCAACATACATTCGTCGTGTAAGCCTTCGAGGGCAAGTCTGCAGCGATTTGCACTTGACCAGTGCGCATTTTGTTACTTGTGGGCTTTGGCACCAATTTTGTAGATCACATGCGTCAAAGCCGACTTTGACACTTCTTCCGGCACGGCAGAATGGCTGTAGGCTTTAAGCTGAACATGTTCACAGCTTTTCCTAGCAGTGCATGCTTCATGCTGGGCAAGCTCGGGTCTGCAAAGAGACTGGGAGCTCAGCCTTCCAAGGTGGAAAGCTCGATCATGGCTTCAGATGCCAGGCTCTTGCAGCGAAGGGCTTCTGCATAATCGCGTGCTGCCTTGGCACTGACGCTGCAGTGGAAGCTTTTATTCCATAACGGCCCCGACCTCATCCGGGCACTCCAAGAGTTGGAAACCAGGGTAGGCGGTATGATGTAACCCTTGCAAATTCTCCCTTCGGAAATCGCCTTTGCATGCGAGCACTCGGAATTGCTGATGCCATCTGGGAGGGATCCGTCCATCGACACAGGCGACAACGAAAGACGTTGCAGATTGGTGTAGAGTGTTGAGTCGACCCAGACTTGTCCGTCTTTCAAAGTCATGGAAGCCGAGTTGGACCGGAGACGGTCGTGTCTTGAACCATACAGTCAACCCACTCGCTTCAGTCTGTGTTTCGTGCCGCCAAAGCTCCGCTGCAAGTTTCTCTTGCGACTCCTTTGTCAGGGGTCAGAGGACCACAGGACTAATGCCCAAGAGCAGGTTAAGACAAGCAGCATACTTCAGAATATCTTCCCGCAAACGGCGTTTGCGCAGCCAGTTCACCTTGAGGCGAACGACCACAGGCAATGCCAAGCAAGCTGCTTGCACGGATTTGTCAAGAGCATCGACACAGCTACTTGTATTTCGGGCTCTTTTCCTTTCGACCCAGTGACTGCTATTGAACGCAGAGCATTCGAGAAGTTGGTCTAGTCTCCAGACTCCAGTGAATTACAGCAAAAACGGAAAGCGGAATCCGTTGACAGGCAGCCCATACAAGTAGCTCGGTTCCAGAACTGTACATTGCCTGTTGCTCTGTTCTTTGCTCGTTTCGGGCTACGGGGGCTGGCCGAGCGATAGCCAAGGAACGTAAGTGGGCAACGCTTCGGCTCGGTCAGAGCTTTGCTGTAGAAAAACGTAGGCGTGGGTGCCGAAGTTGGGCATTGACCTGGCCCAACTGTGAAGCAAACGGGTGAGATGCCATGAAGCAGGTGCTCACTTGTCTTTTCTGTTTGTGATTTCCTACGCAGGTTGTTGCACTCCAATTTCACTTGCCTGTGGAGTCTGTGGAGTACAACCGCAGCTAAGCAATGGCTTGACCAAGTTGCATCAAATGCAGCGAACCACCCAAGTACCTGCACCAGAATCAGAGCATCTGCATGCATTTCGAGAGCCTCTGCTTCCGGCATGGAGTCGGGTCAGGAGGACCAGGACTTCATGCGCATCGCTTCGACTTTAACAATCACGTTCACCGGCTGCCGAGTTGCTCAGCATAGAGGCGCGACAAGGGTAATCCGACACCATATCCTCAGTGCCGTGGTGCAGAACATGCGAACTCCTCAGAGCGAGTATTGCAGGCAGGGTTCCCGAAAAGGAGGTTGGCGCAGAGCCCTTGGGAATACTTCAAGAAACGTCGACAGGATTCTAGTAACTAGTATGCCTCGCCTCTTGCAGAACACGGCCGGTGGCCTCGCAGACTTGGTTTCCCCTGCATAAGGCGGTGCATGCGGTGCAATCAAACCCTCTCGCGGCAGGCCTTTCAACATGCGCATCGAGCGTTGCCCGACGTTGGTTCCCGAAACGGGCTAAGCTATGGAAGCACTGACACGCATTGTGCTTCGCCTGATGCTGTCATGCGCTGTGCTCCGAAGAATTCTCCTTATCTGAGCTTCGCTTTGCCCTATAGCCTGCAGCATGCAAACCGGCCAATCGCAACAACAAAGCCAACAGGTACCCTTCCACCTTGCGGTGGAGTACATGTAGCCTCGGTCGCGACCAGGGCTGGAACATCATTGCTGCATGTTTCTCAGACACAGTGCCGTTGGATGAGGCACTCCAGACATGCGGCTGCCGCTGGAACGGGATGCCACCACCTGGAAAGCCATGTGTATGTATCTGTATATGATTATATAATTATATATGTACCTGTGTATTTGAACTAATTATGCCTTCGTTTTCGCGAAGAGCTGATACGGCTAACGAATGCCATGAACGTTCCGACATGATGGTGGACTTCGAGAACTGTTGGAGCATAGACGGAGTTTTACTGGCGGTGGCAGACATGGGTCCCAAGACAGCACTTTGCTTCCAGTGTGCGTCACTTATCCAGGATGACAAGCTGCTCGTTAGTGGAGTGCACTCAGCCTTTTAACTTCGTCACGATTCAGCGACGTCGTAGGCACGTCTTGGACAGTCATGGAACTCGCGCTTGACATATGGTCACACTGAGGCCCTCCTTGGGCGAGCACCCCGATCCGTCACCAGCAAAGCAACCTGGCATTGACCCAGCAGTGCAATGCAGCGCAGAAGGGCGGCCACAGACGAGACCAAGATTCTAGATGTCGGAAGATATACGAAGATACAAAATGCAATCGATCAAGCAGGTCTGAAAGAGAGCTGGTGCGACCTGGGACTCGTCGCTTGCCACGCGGATCTGAACCGGTTCCTAGAAGGCGAATCACTGGAAAAGGCTTGCCACAGCTTTAGCGCGTGAGCTCCGAGACTGAGCTATGACTTTGAGATACTGTAGGCAACAATTAAATTAACGCGTGCATAGTCAAGGCATAGTTGCTTTCAAAGGTACGGGCTCACTTCGACCATTTGGACTTGCCTCAAACTGTTCCTTGGCAGTTGCAGTGAGCAATGCACCCCAAACTTCGTTCTCTCCCTTTTCAGCAAGTTTCCATGGCCCTGGATGGGCCATGTTTGCAGGAGAGAGCGGTGCGAGTTAGAAGAAGTTCGAGCTCGCAGCTCATCTCCAGACTAAGCTTCTATGCCAGCAAGCAAAAACCAAGTGTTGGAAAACACCTGTGCCTTGGAAGTCACGACTACATGCGGCCATGGCCGTCTCGAGAGCCACGCAAAGCGGCGGAGGGCGGACAAACCCCAAAGGAGGACCCAGGGGCCGGGGGCAACTGCGTAATGATGCGCTGGTCTAAGTGTCTCAAAGTGCTGTCCTTCAGCAGCGGGCTTACTCGGCAATCTTCGCCGTGCGTGATAATTAGTGCTGGTTCGCAAGAGCCCAGAATGACTTCATCTCGTTCGAAGCGGAAGTTGAGAGTGACAGCATGGAAAGTTTGGAGTCTGCAGAGACCTGGTGCCAGTGCGTTCTTCTGTGGAGGTCCCCAAACCAGCTAGAGTGCAGCAAGGCCTTCAGCTTCTCACAATCGCAAACCAGCTGCTATATCAGAAACAGCATGCAATCTAAACTGTTTGGCTTGCTGCAAAGAACCAACCCTCCTGTCTACCCGAACTCTGGGTCTAAGCCGCAGGGCTTGGAAGAAGAACCCCGACCGAGGACATGCTCACAAATCACATATTAACTCCTGCTTACTTCTGTTGTAAGCCCCAGCATGCTAAACGGATGATCTGAGGCTCGCCAACTGCACGTAGACTGTTCTTCAAAAGCTCGGCCTCAGCGAGCCAATCTCGGAATTTGGCTCTACATAATTTGTCGCGTCTCTGCCTCTCTCAATGTCTTCAGCCGAGAGACGACGATGTAGAGAAGATATTGTGGGATCAGAGGAAGCGTGCGGGCACGCTCGTTGCCGTGGAAAGAGATCTCTATTCTGGGGACCGTCCTGCGGTGACTTCTTCGGATACGTTTCGAAGCTTGCCGGGTCGAAGCGCATGCAGCTGCATTCACCTACATCTGTCCGCGCTGCCGTGACGTGTCCTCAAGTATTCGCTTGCCTCAGTTCGGTCAGGAGCACTGGAGACTTCAGGAGGCTGTAGGTGTGATTTCCACATGCATGCCACGCTGCGAGATCAGCTTACAGGGTTATGTAGAGCTTTCCAAGACGGCCGTAGCTCTGCATATTCCAAGTGTGTCATTCAGGCAGTGATGCCAGTAACCCGTGCCTGTGAGTACGGCCAAGACACTACTCCAGTCACCTGCTTGGCGGCACTCGCACACACTTGGCAGGGGTCGCAATTGAGATCCACGATTCCTGGCAGAAGAGGCAGCTTGGAGCACTCACCCGAAACGAAAATACTCGGAGCCGCTCTCAAAATGTTTCTTGTTGGAGAGGCACCATCCGGAGCGCGCGACAACGCCAGGAATTGGGAGGTGAGCGTCTCCATGCCGATGCGCGACAGAAACAAGCGGTTCAAGAAGTTGTCAATGAACGCCCGAGTGTCGTCATACGGTTGGCCTTTCCGTCGCTGCAAATCCTGCGTTTTCGCTCTTCACTCTGCTGCAACTCAGAAGCGACATCCGGTCTGGTGACATCAGTGTTGGGAATTGAACTTCTCGACTGCGCTTTCAATGCAAAATTGCCCAGCGGGCAGCAGCAGAACTCTGAGATCTATTTTGGGCTTTGAGCTTCCGTTTGATTGCCTTGCGCGTGCGAAGGAAGATCCTTGATGGAAACCCGAGCTGCCCGACCCACCCTACCGTTCGCGTCTCGTTTCTTTGAGAGGGCCCAGGAGACAGCAAGTCTTGTTGAATTCACAGGAACTGCGACACTGGGAAGATTGATTGTTGAGAGGGTGAGCTGGAGGTGTCTACCTACTGTGTTCACTGTGATCTGTGCTTCCCCAGCCGTGGAGCGCACAAGGGCACCCTGCCGCACTGCATTCTTGTTTCCTCCCGTGCATGTGAACCCTGCAACCAAGCCCCATCCTTCCCCGTATGGGATGCCCACCCATTTGACTTCCATGACTGCCAGCCTGACCGGTTCCCTACGATGTGTCGCCGAGAACACTATCTTATGGCACAACTCTTGTTTCTCCCTACACATCTTTCTCTTGTATCTCTTGTCTACCTTTATATATCTGTGTTTCCTTCCTGGTCGTCGGGCAATCCGTGTGCCCGCACTGTCCACCACATTGGGCGACACGGTGAACAAAGACTCGGTCTGAGTTTATGTGTCTTGTTTTTCCTTCTATTGCTGTTTGTCTGTCTCTTTCACTATCCTTCTTTTGTTCTTTCTGCGGGGCTTGAGGCCCGGCCGGGTCATCCAAGCTGAATCAGCGTGACTCCGGGTGCTTCCATTTGTGCATATTTGTGCACAACAAGCGTGGTCGGAGTCTTCCGTTTTTGGATTCAAAAGATATTCCATGGATCTCCACGAATAAGTGCTCATCCCGGTCCTAGTCCTTAGCTTTTGGAAGTTTTGCCTTGTTGCATGCCTTTCCAATGCCTTCGGTGGATTGCGATTCAACAGGACTGCTACATCTGCTACACAACTTTCTGTTAAAGCTTAAGTGGCCAGCCGAGTCTGCAAATTAACCGGCACTTCGCCATACTTCGCTGAAGGCATGAGCGCATGCTTGCCGCACCCTGGTTGACAATTCACAATGGGTGCCTCGTCACTGGAGATGGAATTACTGCATTCTCTGCGAAACTGCGAAACCACCGGCTAAATTAAACTAAACCCTCGGCGAATTCAAAGGTGGTCTGCAAGGATTCCTCATAGCTGCGTGTGCATGCTGAAGGTCGACTCCATCTCTGTCTTGACCCCCGCTCGATCTGATCGACTATGTTCCCCACGTTGTAATGTCGTCCATAGCTATCACGGCCTGGTTCATCGCGACCGTGCCCAACGTTTCATGACTGATATCATCGGTGGGGCTTCCCCCGTCTCCGCCTTCTGATCTTCTGATACTTCTGTGGCGAAACTCCTTCCGAGCCCTCTGTTGATCCATCTCTGGTCTTTGCGTTCACAGGGCCGCCAGTGCAGCAATCAATTACCCAGGGCAGGCGACGGGTAGCGCCCCGAGCGTCGTAGGCCTGGCGGTGGATCGATGGCAGGGACACGTAGTGACACGTACCACTATTACGTCGTTGCCGCCGTCGTCAAAGCCTCCCGCTTGCCACCCACCACGGGCAATCCCCTGCTCGGCTATAGGCCAGCACGATGGCGGAGTGGCCGAGTAGCTGAAGCACTCCCTCTCACGTCCGGGTTTCCGGACCCCTCGGATGACTCTCTTGCTCTTTCTCAGGTCTTGGGCTTGCTTGCTGGCTTGCTTGCATGGCATCTGGAGAGTCGGGCACCCCCCCTGTGCCGCCGCGCTATGCCAATGTCCGAGTCTGGATATGACATTTGTTTTGGGGGGCCTCGGACTATGTTGCTATTGGGGGAAAGGAGGGTTCCCGAAAACAGAATGTTAGCACAAGCCCCTTCAGCAGCTAACCAATTACGAGGCCGCGGCAGATAGGTGCTGGTCGGGGCTCCAGCCAAAAGCATAAGCAAAATATTACGGACAGGCCGCTTCTCGATGGGCCTATGTGTGGCTGTGCTCAGGGGTCGCTTCTTTACATGCCCCGGAGTGAAAGGAAAGAAGAGGAAGCTCGGGGGGTCGTCTTCTGCGGTCCCCTGGAATTAGACGGAGTGAGCCGAGTAGGAAAAGTCGTCTTTCTAGGATTCCTGCTGTTGGAAGAAAACGGAAAGAACGGAGTGAGAGGATACCTAGAGGCATCCTTCAGCCCAGAACTTAACAGTGGTCCCCCGGGTACAGATGTAAAGGTTGGGCGCTAAGCAGCGCCCCCAGGCCCAGGAAAATTCAACGGAAAATTTTGGTAGCTGCTTCGAACAACACGGAACGCTCAGAAGTCACCCTTGGAAACTCCTGTTTTGGAGCCACCCCCGTGCTGGCAGATAGGTCCTCTGCCGTTTCCCGGCGATGTTACCCTCGCTACCCGCTGTCCCAAAAGTAGCCTGGTTTTAGCCCTGCCTCCTGAGTTCTGCTCGTCTCACTCACCATCTTGCGCGATCCTCCTGGTTCCGTTGGCGCCGCCATGGCTCGATGTCACTGTCGTGGGTGTCCGCGAGGGGTGTCCCAGTGGCTCTGGTGCCACGGGCTCCGAGGTCCGCGGCGAAAGGTCCTGGGTTGTCGTTCGGGCAGCCAGTAGGGCTCGTTGTTCGGCAAGTGCTGGATCGTGCCTTGGGGGTCGGAGTGGTTGTGGGGGGCCCTCGTTGATTGGCTCGCGTCCCCGAAGATGGCACTTTTGGTCACGATCTCTCCCGTGTTATACTCTATCTCCAGGTGATCTCCCGGAGGCTCGCAATATCCGGGTTCTTTGCAAGTAGGCTCGCCGATATCGGTGAGGTAGTTAAAGTCAACGTCCCTCGCACCACCCCCCGTTCTTTACTGTGTCCGGGTTCAGGGCCGCCGCGATGAAGTCACGTAACGCTTCGACCCCCCCGCTCAGCTCGCATGGCGGCGACGTATGCCCTAACGGCCCTAACCTGTCAAGGGCAACCTGAGCTTGTAACGGTATCGAGTATGTGGCTCAAGCCGGACAACCGTCCACCCCTAGGCTGGGAGAGACGACCGTTTCGCAGGCCCAAGGGCCGCTGTCGAGCGCACCTCCCTCAAGCGGAGGACGCGGCGAAAGACCTGAGCCAAAATGGCTCGGGCCGAGGCCCTCTCACCCTCTCTCTCTTCTTCAACACAGACTAGAGAGAGGCACG